>MU224127.1:1793222-1808018 GCA_018584345.1 Thuja plicata
AATATGGACCACATGGGGACTTGGTTTGGATTCAAGGGTTCCAAGTTTTTGATTCTCCCAAAAGGGAAAAGAGCATAATCCTCTAGCCTCTTCACCTCACCCAAACATAGAAAACAAGATTAATTGAGCCACTAAGTTGAAATCACCCCACTCAAAGTAAATCAACAACAATGACCACCGATCTCAAGAGAGAAAGTACCATCCAAAGTTGAAGATCAACCAAGTAAGATAATAACAAATCCTTCCCTACCTACAAGGGGATCTATCGTCAAGAAGATCTTCGGATGAAAGAAAAGTGAATAAAGCCCACTCTCTCAAGATCTCCACAAATAGTGTTCATAGGGCCTAATTACTATGTGAAACATATATGCAAGAAAGAAAATCTAGGTCCATTTTTAGAGCACCAATTGGAAATGTGATCTATGAAAGAAAGAAACGCTCAAGATAAACACATGAGATGTTTATTTTATTTCCAAAATCCAAATGTTATAGAGATCAATAAAATACCTCAAATTCAATGCAACATGAATCATTTTGTTGTTTATCCACGCAAGTCCAAAACAGCAACAACAACAGCAATAACAACAACAAATCACAAACCACCAGAAATAGTAAACATTAGTGGTTAGCAAAAAAAAAATAGAGATATATAAATGTATCAATGAAAAATAGATCTCTAGTGCAGAATCTCGCGCGAATGTTTGCATAGTGTCGCGCGAGGATTTGCACAGTGTCACACAAACAAACAGTTTTCTCGCGTGAAGAAGTGCTTAGACAACAAAAAATAGTAACAGATCAGACCCATAGCCTAGTGTTGAATCTTGCACGAAGATTCGTACAGAGCCACGTGAGGAAACGCAAAATCCAGCAAAAGTTCACCTGTAGACCTGCAAAATGTCATGCAAAATTTCTCTACAAAAAGTATGAGAAGTACAGAAAATACAGAAATCCAAAAATAAATTACAAAAAATAGCTATGTGACAGAAAATGAATCTTCTGCCCCATGGTGGGCGCCAAAAATGTGTGATGAAAATGTGTCACACTTCTATGAGTCATTCCATCCAAGGTTGCTCAAGAATGATGCCTAAAATATTGACTCATAGCTCTCTAGTCATGGAGTGAAAAGGTGTGTGATGAAGGCCCTCAGATTGACCTAGTTGTGCCCATGCAAGTACACCATGAAATAAGAGATTCAATGCATGAAAATGAAATCTATTCTAAATGATAACAATGCATGATTATTCTATGAAAAGAAATATAAATGCAAGATTAATCTATAAAAGGAAACATGAATCTAATCTACATGAATAGTCATGGATACAAGAAGAAGAAGACAAGAAGAGAGAAGTTGCAATATCCAAGCTTGAGTGCTCAAATCCTCCTCCAAAATTGCTCTCCAAACCTGTAGCATAACAATACCTAAAAATTCTATATGAAAATGAGGAGAGGTTTCCTTTTAAAGAGCAATGGACGGTAGAGATTAAGAGGCAAAAAATCAAAGGCTATGATTAAGAGGCAAAAATCCCACCACTTAGGAAGATGTGAAGAAAAAGGGATTTTTATTTAATTTTTAATTTAATTTATTTCCTTTTTCATCAAATAAAGTGCTTTAAGTGGGGATTTTATTTAATTAAAAGAGGGATTTTCTTTTAATTAAATAATATTAGAAGAATTTTATTTAATTAAATGGGAGGAATTTAATTTAATTAAATAAGATGAATTTTATTTAATTAAAAGGGAGAAATTTAATTTAATTAAATAAGATGAATTTTATTTAATTAAAAGGGAGATTAAATCTTTTAATTAAATAAAAATGATCAAACCTTAGAAAATATTGAAATAATTGAATTAATTACGATTTGATCAAGGAAATTGATTTGAATTAAAATGTTGCAAAGCATTGATTCAGGAATTTGATAAATGGGGCCCATAGTCTAGGCGACCATTTTAGGGTGCATATAGGTATGACTATTGTGTTGAAGATCAGATGTTGTGAATGTAAAGTTGGTTTCAGGGATGTCTTTAGTTGAATTATGTCAATTTAAATATGTTAGCATTATGATTTGAGTGAGTAATGGATGTTTGATTAGAGACTGTTATTTTGGTTGTTCAGGAAGAGACAGTGTAACAATTTTTGGTTCAATGTGGATCGGTTATTCAATATTTCTGGTTGTTGACCTGGTGGTGTATTTAGAACATGGACGTGTGTCCTTAGCTCATCTATTTCATGATTTGAAGGATCAATAGTTATTTTTCTTGGGTGATGGAGGTTCATGTTGGTATTCCTGGATGAATAGAGCAGAGTTGATGTTAAATTATGAGACAGAGTTATTTTGGTTGTTACTATGGAATTTCATGGTGCTTTTTGATGTTTCTAGATCATGTTCTATTTTTTTTTTGAATCGCTTTGATTGGTGTGATCACATTTGGTGATTTTCTTGAGGCGTGTTGGTGTTCTTCCTTGTTCTTGGCCGACATGATGGTGTAATGTGTTGTGAATGTAGAGGCATGATTTTTGGAGTTGTAGAATGTTCGAGGGTGAAGATTTGGATCATTGTTGTGTCTTAGCCGACATTCTTTAGATCACATTGAAGATTGCATTGTATTTGATTAAATATTTGTAATTATGTTTTTGGCCAACCTTGTTTATTCTTTCAAGGTTGATGAATTGTACAAAGAGATGTATCAATTTTTAATTGTGAAAGTGTGAGCGTGTGCATATGGGTGAATGATATAAGACTATGCGAAGATGTATTGGTGGAATTTGCAATTAAGGTAGAGATTTGAATTATTATGTACTTTATTTCAACTGTATAGGCATAATTAAGATGTTAATACAATTCATGAATTTTAGATTGTTGTCCATTATGGATTGTAATATGAGATTGTTGTAAGGCAGTGAGCCTTCTTTTTTGTTGTAGCCCTTAGTGTATTTGAGCAGTGAGCTCTAGGCAGTGTACCTGAATGCATGTGTATTCTTGTTGTAATACCTTTAACCAAGTAAAGTGATTCTAATAGAGTACATCATCTTGTGGGTTTGATCCCCACCATAGCTATTCCCTTAACCAATTTTCCACATCAAAAAATCTTGGTGTTATGTGATAGTTGATGTGTTGTGATATTTTTTTAATGTTCATCATTTATATCTAATATTTAAGGTTAACATTTTGTTAAGGTTTTTAGATTTAGCACACAACTAATTCACCGCCCCCCCCCCCCCCTCCCTCTCATTTGTGTGTGTTTCCTTGTTTCTATCAATTGGTATGAGAGCTAAGTCCTATTTAGGAAGCTTGATCACTTGACGAGATCTAGGATGGTATCTTTAAATAAGGACAGTCTGAGATTTGAAGGCACTAACTATTCAATATGGAAAGGATGCATTAAGACTCACTTGAGATGAATTGGAGAAGAATACTAGAATATCACTAAGAAATTGTATAATCCTCCTACATATCTTTCTACTGCTAGTGTAGATGAGAAGAAGAAATTCAAATACAACATCAGAACTAAGGAAGCATTGTTGAGCATCATGTCTAATACAGAATACACAAATGTTATAGAATTGGAAACAATGCATGAGGTATGGAGAAAGTTGGAGACTCTACATGAAGGAGATGCATGTGTGAAGCAATCCAAGTTGTAGAGTTTGAAAGGGAAACTTGAATCATTGAAGATGAGTGAAGATGAGAATATCACTTCTTATATACAAAAGGTGAATAATCTTGTTTGTGGAATCAGATGTGTTGGTGGAAGATTGGTAGAGGATGAGATTATCTCTAAGTTTCTTAGATCATTGCCTCCTTACAAACACACGGTTGCAGCTACTAAAGAGATCCAGATGGTGACAAATTTAACAAGAGAAACAATGGTTGGTAAGTTATCTACCTTTGAGATGAGTAAATTTGGTGATTCCCTTCATAAATTTGAAACTGCATTCAAAGATATTGTTTCTAAGGATAAACAGAGATATTATTATGGAGACTTTTTTTCTAAGAGTACATTTAGATATCAAAAGGAGTGGGAAGGGACTGGAGAATAAGAAATAAATCTTGAGGAACTTGAATCCCTTATTACCAAGAGATTTCCTAAAGGTGTTGGTAAGTATGAAGGAAAGTTACCTTTGAAATATTTTTCTTGTAATAAGATAGGTTATATTGCTTCAAGATGTCTTGAGAGAGTACCAAAGCATAAGCCTAGGAAATTTTCATCTAGATATCAGAATAAATGTTATTATATTATTGATGAAGGTTCATGGGGGCTTCACTTAGTGAACCTAAATCATAGCACATGTATTTGTGGCATACTAAATAATCTCCCTATTTTCAAAATATATTTTCTAGAACTCCTTTTTTTCACCCCCCTCCCCCCTATTTAGGTGATATATTGTCCTATTTTTTCTATCTTAAACCCCCCAATATGAATACATGCGGTATTGTATTTCCTCTTCAGTGAAGACCCTATGTGAAGGTGTGACTGATGTGAAGGTATTGTATTATGTGATCCATCAGACAAATCAACAAACAAGAAAAGAAGTCAATTTGTTTACTTCAAAATTGAAGTTTTATAAATCTCAAAGATCATAAAGTACTACCAACCATGATGATAAGATTCTATGTATACAAAAGGAAAAAAATCCAAAAGCAACATTAAATCAATCTCATACTAAGACAAGAAAAGTATCAGGTTACTCTATCTAAATTTTTTTATGGACATCTTAGATCACATTCTACCATCTATCATCATAATCATAGAAATTATTTTCTTCATTAATATTTTATATACACTCTGTTAGTTCTTTTTCTTGTTGATCCCTGTATACCTGTGGCTGAGGCATATTCCTCTATAGACCCATTCACTGATTCAACAAGGAGAAGAAGTAACGTTCAACAAGGTCCTAAAACCTTCTGCACTTTGAGCTCCACAAACTCAGGCAGGCACTACCTATCTTTTGCCCTTAATATTCAATAAATTCACAAATAGACAGGAATGGTGGATGTAGTATAAAACATGTAAATGGTATCAAATTTGTTAAAATTGGATGAGAACCAAAAATTTAACATATCAGACCAATTTCCTATCTAGTGGGTATGGAGTCGCTCTAAATAAAAAGACTCCTAACAACAACATACATCAATGTAAAACCTACAATTGATCACTAAACTTGACTATGCCTTACATACTCAATTCACACTTCATGGAAGCAAATGTAATTATCCAATTCACTTCAGTTCTTTACTCACTGAAATTGCTTTAAGGATGTTTAGTTATCTCTGAAAGAAACCCTAAACCAATTAGACCCTCTTCCTTATAGAGTGATGGACTAAAATGTCCTTAAAACCTAACCCAAATGAATACAAGAAACTGAAACAAAGACATTACAATTCAATCATAATTCACAAATTACAGGAGGTTAAAGGCATTCTTATTACTAAACATCTAATACATAAAGAATCAGAGCCAAAAGGACCATTGATAGTCTTAATTCAACATGTAGAGCTTACAAGCCTTCTTGTGGCATAAAATTCCCATCCTTCCAAAAGAACTCAAAAACCCTAAATAAACCAAAATGATCCCATGATTTTGGACTGCCTTAGTAAAAAATGAAACCCTAAAACACAACCACCACAACTCGTAATCCGAACCACATCAATGTAGAAGTATTCATGGAAACAAAAAAGGTTAGAATATTATAGAATCATGTCATAACCCTAATTCACCAATAGCAATTATTTATGAAGCCCAAAATATTAGAAAATATGTCACTTAGGAACCCTACGACCTCATTAAATCAATCCAAAAGATCATATCAAACCATTTAATGCATCTCCAACCCGGAAGACAATGCCATAGCTAAAAAACCCTGAAAAATAATCTAAAAATTAAAATATCCAGTTGCAATGACTACAGGTGGTGTGGAACATGGCATCGACGGTCGAGATTTGAACCTTTTCTAACTTTAAAAGAGAGTCGTAGATCTTCTTTTTAAAGTACCTGGGATCCAATGAAATTTGATCAAGAGACGTGGTACAGGGGTGTGACACTTTGAACATTAACTTTTGATCACCTTTTATTTGAGGCATAGCGCCATCCATCTAATTCATTTACATCAGCTTTCCTTTTAACCTGCGACCTCTTTAACTTCATTTCAAACTCAGGATCCATGACTGCAGAAATGCTACATGTCTCCTAGGCAAAATGCCTTGATGACTATCTATCGATCATCTTTGCATTAATGCATAGCACCCACCATTGGATGAAATCAAACCTAAACTATCTTTAACCTATCCTTAGCCTTAGCAACTTACACGTGTCAAACAAGCACAATGCCTTGATGGTTAACTACCTTCATCTTTCTATTTGAGGCAATGCACTTACCATGGGATCAACTCGGAACTGCATGACCATTAAATTATCTTTGATGGGACAAAAGATTTGACAACTCACCACACGTCAACATGGGACAATGCCTTGAAGGTTAAATCAACTCCATCTCCTAATTAAGGAAAAACACCCATTGTAGATCTTCCTCTAATTTGATCAAACCTTACCCTAACCTGCCTTTAAACTAAGCAACAAAATTCCTTTGTATCTCCAAATCTCTAGATCCTAGCTTTAAGTATGGTTTGATCATGAGATTCAGAGATAATTCATGTTTCTGAGTCACTGAATAAAAGTATTAACACTAGTTCCATCATGAGATTCAATAACAACCCTTGATCTTTCCTATCACAAACACACATGTCACCATCTCAGCCTTATATCTCTAAATTATTGAATCAATTTTCTTGACTTTGACTTATCTGGTGATTTGGTGATAACCCTAGATCTCAGTCTCGATCAATGGCCAGTACATGATCACATAAGACTTTCTCCTAACTCAGATCCATTCCAAGATTCAGAGATAAAGCTTATCTCGTGATCTCCAAATAAAAGTCTTAATCATGGTCTGGTCTCGAGATTCAAAGATAAAGCTTATCTCTGAGTCGTTGAATGCATGACTTATTTAGACTTTACTCACAAGATCCAGCGATATCCCTTGATCTGATCTTGCATCGACGAGTGTCGCTGAATCTCCAAAAAATTTCTTACTTGATCGTATAATCAAGAGATTTAGAGATATCATAAACTGTTAAGCCTCAGCCTTTTTTTCCAGATCTCCAGATGTTATCCACTTAACCGCGAACATTATGAGATGAGGAGATAACTGCCATGCCAAGTCGCTGAATGTCAAGAACTAACTGCCAAGCATCATGAGATTAGGATATAAAATACTAGGTACTAGGCCCTTCAAGAAAATAAAACATGCCTTCACCAGATATTAGAATGAATAAAGCATATTCCATTCCCTTTTGACATTAAGAGATAACCCTACGGCGCTCAATCTCTAGACCACAAGGAATATTCATTCTTGATTGTGAGATTAGGAGACAAGGCTTAGGAAATAAAAAATAACATGGACCTAGGCAACTTAAGTGACCTAATAAAGTAACTTCATTTTATAACATGAGGCATAGGCTTAGGGTTTTCACAAAAAATTGCACCAAAGGCTACAAAACTGAAAACTAGGGCATGAGGACTAGGCTAAAAACCTTGCAGATAGGCAAAAATAGGACCAAAGAGAAAAGCAACTCTGATTCCTAATAGAGGCTCCGACTGAGGAAGGTTAAAAGCAATTTCAACACTAGAAACCAGCACTATGGGATGCAAACCAAGACAAAATAGCAAAACTCCAAAAATCTTGACAAACTAGAATATATACAATATTCACATTACAGTGCATGATCAGAGAATTTATGATAAAAATGGCTTCAAAAACTGCCCATGCACAGGCAGGTCCTATATTTCACATGTAGGACTTTACAATAAATAGGAATCTTTTCCATGTAGATCATGTACAACAAATGGTCCTATCCATAAGGGCTGAAATTTTTCATGCTTTCCTTTATCTTCTAACCTTGCATTCCACTAGAGCACCATGTTATTCACGTGAAATTTTCTTTTTGGTGCTCTCTTTTCAAACAAATACTTGGACTGCTACTGGATCAACCTTTGACTTTGTATTTGTGCTTCATTTCTGATCTCATCCTACTCTCCCAACTACAACATCCTATTTTGCATTGGATCTATCATTTCTATGTCCTCATATTGGATAAATTTGTAGACATGCAAAAAATTATTCAATGGTAATTTAGCTTGTGTTCCATAAACCAGTTCAAAAGGGGACACACCTATAGCCTTTTTCACTATTATCCTATCAGCCCACAAAGCTAACTTAATCTTTGAATTCTAAGACCTTTTATTTTTTTCTAATGTCCTTTTTATAGTGCTCATAATCCTCTTGTTACTGTATTATGCATGTCCATTTTTATGTTGATGATATGGGAAAGAATATGAACCCACAATACCATAGTGATCACAAAAATCCCTGAATTCTTTAGACCTAAAGCACATGGCATTATCCATAACTAGATTTCTTGGCACACCAAATCTGGTCAAGATTTTATCTATCAAAAAATCAACGACCACCTTACTGGTTGCCCTTTTTGTTGGTACAGCCTCAACCCATTTTGTAAAATAGTTAGTGGCAACAAGGATCCAACTGTGACCCCCACTAGATTTCTCTGAAAATTCACCAATAAAATCAATGCCCCATTGGGAAAAAGGGACTTCAACTAAAATTGGATTCAAAGTCAAAGCCCCTGAATACACTAGCTTCTTTGAAAATGTTTAACAAGCCTCACACTTTTGCACAAAGTGATGAGTATCCTTGAATAAACAAGGCCAATATAAAACCAGTCTTATGTATCTTATGTGCAGTTGTCTTTGCTGAAAAGAGGCCTCGAAAAAAACCACTATGTGTTTCCTTTAACAGCTTCTCAGACTGAGATTTATCCACAAAACAAGAGAAATCCATCTCTATTTTTCCAATATAAGTCTCCTTGAATCAACACATACTTCTAAGCTTTTAGTCTGAGAGCCCTTCTTTGATTTTTTGTCATGTCCTCAAGACATTTAGTATTCTTCAAAAAATATACAATATTAGTATACCATGGTTGCATCTCAATGCTAGTTTGCATTTCATTTTTTTGCACATTTTTGACTTGGGTAAGATCCATATTTGTGTTTGTCATGAGCTTTGCTAACCCCAAGCCTCTAAACAATTTGGTAATTTGGATCTGTAGATCAAACTCTTGTATTATGTTTATCCACCTGCACCTCTTGCCAATAACCTCATTTTGTGACAATATATCTTTAACAGTAGCATTAGGTACATAGGAAACCACCTTATCACATACTAAATAAGGCCTAAAATCCTTGACTATCTTAACTAAGGTATAAGCTTGTTTTTCCATGATTTCATAGTTTGATTGCACTGCCTGTAAAGACTTGCTAAAAAATGCAATTGGATGTTCAAATCCCTCTTTTTCCTTCTATAGTAGCACTGCAAAAATGGTATGGAATGAGGCAAATGAGAAAAGGGAAAATGGAAATTCATAATTAGTATAATTTAAAACTAGTGCTTCCTGAATGGCCAAATTAATCCTCTCAAAAGATTGTTGAGCTTCCTGATTCCAATCATATTTAACACCTTTCTTTAGCAGCTTGGCAATAGGTTTAACAATTTAATGGCCTCAATCATATTAATGGCCTTAATCCTAATGGGAGGATTCAACATATTAATGGCATAAATCCTCTCTAGGTTTATTCTCACTCCCTCTTTGGACACTATATGACCTAATAACTTTCCCTCTAAAATAGAAAAATGGCACTTCTTTGGATTAAGAGATGCTCTAAACTCCAAATCCTTACCAAAAATCTTCTTTAGATGTCTAAAATGTCCTCTGTTGGTGTAGGAGCACCAAGGTAGGGCTACAATGTAACCTAGGGCTTATATGATTTTTTTTGGCTTGTAGTGGTCCTAGCCACACCACTAGTGAAATAATAGGACTAGGTGGGTCCTAGAATGTTTGGAGTTAGATGAGGAGGTCTATTTAGGTCTTTAGTGATTGTATTTTCAGTAATGTCCAAAGTTGCTCTTTTGTTCCATATTGCCCATGGTGGAGAAATAGTGAAAATGATCCATCCAAGGGTCAAATTGGACAATTAAGGGTTTACAAGGCCTATTTGATGGTTAATTAGCCTAACTATGCAATTGGCTAAGTTCTTGAGGTGTTTGTTCATGTTTTATGCAAGAAGCACAAAATTTGCAAAAATTGTCAATGTTGTCATTGACAACATTGACAACATTTCTTGAAATAATGTCTTTTAGGGCATGGAGGGTTCTAACTATCTGAAAATGTTGAGATAGGACCATGGACACCTATATAAGACCTCCCTCAACCTTTTTATGGGGTTGGTTAAGTTTGCAAATTTGGTGTACGGACTGTGTAGTTGAAAGAACAGTTACAATTTAACAAATTCTAAGAATTTTGTATTTTTATGGATTAGATTGCTTACTATAATGGATGCATGAGTTAGAGTAGTGTGTTTTGAAATTTTTTGTGGTGGTAGATTTACATTTGGTGTTAATTTAGTTATTTTTGTAAATTCTTTTTATTTTAAGCTAGTCGCTGGTCTGAACCAAGCCACTTCTAGAAATAGGGTCATAAGTCCTCTTCCCACCGTGGAGTTTGCACGGGTCTTTTGGATTAGGGATATGACTCCATGTAAATATTGTGCAGTGAACAAGGGCCCTGGGAAGCAAGGGTTCTATTTTTAATGTGATTCCCTAGGCGAACCAGAGATGTATGGCTAGGGATCATAGGAAGTTGCAGAGCTAATTGGATGGATTGAAAGCATTCATTGCTTCAATAAATTATTATGGAGAGGTAGTGTGGTTTGTGGAGGAGTCCCAACTTAGAGGATAAAATTTAGTGAGGTGTTTTGAATGGAAAGAAACAAAGTCTTTGTGCAGATAGTGTAAATGCTTGAAAACCCTGATTTTTAGGCATGAATATAGGAGCCACTGTACAGACACATTTGGGAAGAAAGAACTAGAAAATATTTAGGGTCTTGATAAAGGGTATTAGAAACCATTTCTTATTTTCCAACTTGTTAAGGATTTTTTCAAGTTATTTAGGAAAAATTGCCTAATTAGGCCTAATGCTTGTAGCCCTGTTTTGGGTAAATTTGACTTGGTTCTTGGAACTTGTTTAGGGTTTCTTTTCAAAGGGTGTTTGTGGAAATTGGATTGGATCTAATTAACCATATAGTAGAAAAAATCTCCATATGGAAGATTTCTTGATCAGTTTGGATCATTTGTTGAGATTGGACAAGAAGAGCACTATGGCTAGTGTTGTGTAGTTTGAATTCCTTGTTGGTGTACTCAACCTGAATTGGAGTGGGATCTTGTAGAAAGGATCCTTGAAGGTTAGGGTTAGTAAATAACCCTAATTATGATAAAGAAGAGGCCTATTGAAAACCCTAGTGGAGGATAGGGTAGGAGAGAAAGGCTTGTTGTTACATCAGATTGGTATCAAAGCAAGTTAAAGACTTGGGAAGTCAGTGTATGTCTGCAACTACTGGTGAATTAGTAGGAGAGTCAAGGATGGTGACCAATACAGAGATAGATAAAAAGGTGGATGATAAAAAGGAGAATAACAGACTCCTTTAAGAAGCCTTAAAAGGAATGAAGATAAGGCTAGAAGAAGTTGCTAATGTAGCAGCTAGAAACAAAGAAGTTGAAAGCAGTGATAGGGGTAAAAAGATAGCTGAGGAAGACCTTATCCCTCAACCAGACCCTTTCTTGAATGAATAGCCCTTCCCAAAAGCCATAAAATCCCTAGGAGGAAATGCATTGGAAGGTATACCACTGTTTAGTGGGAAGATTTACATTGAAGCAGTGATGAATTGGATTGAAGGAATGGAGAACCATTTCAAGTGTGAAGGGGTAACTGAAGCATAGAAGCTTAAGGTGGCCAAATCAAGACTCATAGGGTCAGCCCTAACATGGTGGAAATACCTTCAAGATGAGTGGGTTAGATTTGGTAAGTGAACCATAGCCAATTGGAATGCAATGGTGACCAAGCTAAAAGAGAATTACCTGCCAAAGGACTATGAGATTCAACTCCATAGGAAAATATAGAATTTGAAGAAAAAAGACTTGGATGTGGCCTCATATACAGAGGAATCCCAAAGATTGTGTCTTAGGTCTAAGCAACAAGAAGAGAAATCAATCAAGGTTTCCAAGTACTTGGGTGGATTGAAATAGAACATCCAAGAAGAAATCAGTTTGTGGACACCAACTACAGTTCAGAGGTATCATCAACTAGCCCTAAGAGAGGAAGAAAAGAACAAGAAGAAAGGTGACTCTAACTTCAAAAATAGAGGTAGAGGAAGAGACCAAATGGGTCAAAGAGGAGGCTATCAAGGCAGAGGCGGTGAGAAAAGGACACAATGTGAGAACAAGATAACAGAGCATAATACTGAAAGAACTCTAAGAGGGGACTATAACAGAGGTAGGGGTAATCAAGGAGGTCCTAGTAGAGGAAGAGGAGGTAGAATTAAATCATACTTTGCAAGTATGAAGTGTTACAACTGTAGTCAATTAGGCCATCCAGCATATAGATGCCCTGACAAGCCTACTACTTCAAATCATGAAAAGAGAGTGGCTTATGCTCATGAGGACACTTTGAGTGTCGAGGCACCTAAGATTGACCATCTAGATTCAGAGATGGGTGAAAACCTAATGTTCAGGAGGGTGTTGATAAGAAAACCATTTAAGGATGTACCCAAGCACAGGAGGGATTTGTTTAGGATAAGATGCAAGATCCTTGGAAAAGTTTGTAAGGTGATAGTGGACGCTAGTTCCACCGACAATATCATTTCAGAGGAAGTAGTCAATAAAATCAAGTTGACCAAAGTACCCCATGTAAATCCTATAAGGTGACATGGATCAACAAAGGCCAAAGTGTATTGGTGAATGAGCAGACATGGGTTAATTCTCTATAGCAGGGTATAAAGACAAACTGTTGTGTGACATCCTACCTATGGATGCTTGTAATTTTCTGTTAGGAAGACCTTGGTAATTTGACAATGGGGCAGTGTATGATGGGAAGAAGAATTCCATCACATTCAAGAAAGGAGGAAGAACTTTCAAGATTCAGTCTTTGTTAGAAGAGGAGGAGCCACAGTCCAAGACTCCTAACATCATGTTGTGTAGTGGAAAGGAGTTTGTGAGGGATCTCAAGGATGATGAGAATGAAGGGTATGCTATTGTGGTAAAACCTAAGGAGGAAGAGAAGCCAGTCAAGGAGCCATTACCATCAGAGATACAAGTATTTCTTGAGAAGTATAAAGACATAGTGAGTGATGGCACTCCTACAACCTTACCTCCTAGAAGAGTAATTAGTTGTCAGATAGACTTTGTTCCTGGTGCATCTTTGCCTAATAAGGAAGCTTATAATCTAACCCCTGATCAGAATTTGGAAGTGGCAAGGCAAGTACAAGAACTCTTGGATCAAGGCTTGATCAAGAAGAGTATAAGACCATGTGCAGTCCTAGTTGTGTTGGCATCAAAGAAGGGAGGAAAATGGATACTTTGCATAGATTCAAGGGCTATAAATAGAATTATAATAAGGTACAGGTTCCCCATACCTAGGATTGAGGATCTCATGGATTGCCTTGGAGGTGCAATGTACTTTACCAAGTTGGATTTGAAAATTGGTTATCACCAAATTAGGGTGCAAGAAGGGGATGAATGGAAATGGCATTCAAGACCACATATGGGTTATATGAATGGATTGTGATGCCATTTGGCCTCACAAATGCTCTGAGCACATTCATGAGGCTCATGAATGAAGTTCTCAAGGACTTCACAGGGAATTTTGTAGTTGTATATCTTGATGATATAGTGATATTTAGCAAGACAAAGGAGGAGAATATCAAGCATGTAGATGTTGTGTTGCACAGATTACATGAAGAGAAGTTGGCTATCAATCTTGAAAAATGTGAGTTATTCAAGAAAGAAATAGTATACTTGGGCTTTGTAATGTCCAAAGGGTCTTTGAAGGTGGATCGAGACAAATTTGTAGCTATCCTAAACTGGCCACCACCTACCATAGCAACCAAGGTAAGAAGTTTCCATGGGTTATCCCAATTTTATAGGAAATTTATCAGGAACTTTAGTGGTATTTGTGCACCTTTATTAGAAACTATACGCCTCTCTCTCCGGTTTCCCACAGCTTTCCAAGGGCAGGGGTTAGTAGCCAAGGTTCACAAATGCATGCAAATCTAATACGCAATAACTACTAAACAAATAATCGAAACATAAGCAATAAAATGTACAAACAACGAAAAGGAAGACAAATGAATGCAAACCCTTCAAAGCTTGAAGCTTCTATTGTCTCTCTCTACTCCTTCCGAAACGTTGTTCTTGATGCTCAGTATTGGTTGGGCAGCGTCTATGACTTGAGAAGCGTCGAGATGTTGATAGTTGCAAAGTGTGTGTGTGATCGCAAGATAGCTTTGAATGTTGACAGTGTAATGGCGCTTGAAGCTTGAAATCCTGGATCCTTCAAATGGTTATGAAGGGTTTATTATATAGGAATTGGTGATGAAATGAGTGGTTGAGATCAATTCCAGAGATGGGGAGATGAACGGTTGTGATCAAAAGGAACAGGAGAGATCCACAGTAAACTCCACCTCTTTATTTGGTTAAGAGGAGATAGAGTTTGGTTAACTGAGGAGCTAATTGTGAGTTACCTTTTTGAACTGAAGAGGTGGGTGAAGTTACCCATGTGAACTGGAGAGATGGGTGGAGTAACCCATGTGATCTAATTGGAGTTATCTCTTTGA
>MU224127.1:1808118-1836061 GCA_018584345.1 Thuja plicata
TATAGGAAATTGAGTTTAATTAATTAAATAATGGTAATTAATCAATTAAAGCTTAATTAATTAAATAAAATTAATTATTTAATTAATTTTGGAGATTGGATTAGATGATTTGAGAAATGGATTTAGAGGAAAATAGATGATTAATTAATGATTAAGAAACCATTAATTAATAGATGAAAATTAGGGTTTTTAATGTAAAGTTGCAAGCCTGTCCATTTTAGGGTGTCTACAGAAACTATTAAGGGTGGGGTCAAAGCTAAGTTTAGGTTGACCTTATAAGCGGGGAAATACTTTGAGATGTTGAAGAAACATGTAGCCACTCAACCTATCCTACAATTTCTAAGATTTGAGAAACTATTTACTATTGAGTGTGATGCAAGTGGGATGGCAATAGGGGGTGTATTGAGTCAAGAAGGTAGGCCAGTAGCCTTCTTTAGTGAGAAATTAAATGAAGCTAAGAATAATTACTCTTCTTATGACTTAGAACTATATGCTTTAGTTCAGTCCCTTAGAAAGTGGAGGACTTATCTATTACCCAAATAATTTGTGGTGTTTACTAACAACCAAGCCCTTAGTTATATCAATACTCAGGAGAAACCAAGCAATAGACATCTAAAATGGATGGAATATTTGCAAGCATTCACATTTAAAATTAAGCATAAGAAAGGGTAACTGAATAAGGTTGCAGATGCACTAAGTAATAGATTTTTGATAGTCTAAGAAATTCAGTTGAATAGCATTGGAATTGATAATTTCAGAGATCTCTACAAGGAAGATGAAGATTTTGGTGAAGCATACAAGGTGTGTGTTGATTTTCAAAATCATTTCCATGGAAAGTTTTCTGATTTTACTTTTCAAAATGGATTTTTATTTAAGGGAAATCAGTTGTGCATGCCAAGAGGTTCCATGAGAGATAATCTCATACAGGAGAAACACAATGGGTGTTTGAGTGGTCACTTTTGTATGAAAAAAACCTTGGAGCTTGTGCAAAGGTTCTACCATTGGCCAAAGTTGGTAAGAGATGTTACTAGATATGTTGAGAAGTGTGTCATATTCATGAAATAAAAAGGAGGAATAAGTAATATAGGTTTATATCAACCTCTACCAATCCCTAATCGACCATGGGAGTGTGTGAGCATGGACTTTGTAGTAGGTCTACCCAAAACAAAGTAGGGATTTGATAGTATTTATGTAGTGGTTGACAGATTTAGTAAAATGTCACATTTCATTCCCTACAAGACTACCCATGATGCTATACATATAGCATACTTGTTTTTTATAGAGATTGTGTGAATTCATGGCTTACCCATAAGTATTGTTTCAGATAGGGATGTGAAATTTATGAGCCATTTCCGGAAAACTTTGTGGAATAGATTGTGAACCAACTTGTCTTTTGGTTAAGCTTACCACCCTCAGTCTGATGGCCAAACTAAGGTGGTCAATAGAGTTTTGGGTAACCTATTGAGGTTCCTAAATAAGGATTATGGTCAGACATGGGATGTGGTTATTCCCCTAGCAGAGTATGCATACAATGACAGTAAGAATAGAATGACAAGGAGAAGCCCATTTGAGATAGTTTATGGGATGCACCCAAGTGGTGTGTGTGAGCTTAGGGATCTTGGAGACATGGAGTATAGGAGTGGTCATTCTGAGGAATTAACTCAAACCATGAAGGAGATACAGGATCAGGTCAAGAAGACCATCCAAGACAGTCAACAAAAGTTGAAGGCCAAAGTTGATGAAAAGAGGAGAGACATTTAGGTTGAGGTAGGTGACTATGTGATGGTTCATTTGAAAAAATATAGGTTATAGAAAGGTGTCCCTACTAAACTTCATATGAAGAGGGTGGGCTCTTGCAAGATCATAGCTAAATATGGGGCTAATGCATACAAAATAGGCTTACCATCAGATTTGAGCATATCTCTGGTGTTCAATGTACAAGACTTAATCTAGTTCAAAGGGTAGATAGATGAGAATGGCCAAAGAAATTAGGGGATCAATGGTGATGTTTAAGCTACTATATTACCTCCCAAGCCACAGTTAGAAGTTGACCGAGTTCTAGATTCAAGAGTCAAGAAGACTACAAGGCACAAGGTGTGCATGGAACACCTCATCAAATGGAAGAATAGGCCTAAATCAGAAGCCTCATGGATTGCAGAAGTAGACTTCAAAAAGGTGGGCATCTCTGAAGATATATTGTCCATAGGATTGACATAACTTTCCTTTGTGGGGGAGTATGGTGCAGGAGCACCTAGGTAGGGCTAAAATGTAACCTAGGGATTATATGATGTTTTTTGGCTTTTAGTGATCCTAGCCACACCACTAGTGAAATAATAGGAATAGGTGGGTCCTAGGATGTTTGGAGTTAGATGAGGAGGTTTATTTAGGTCTTAAGTGATTGTATTTTTAGTAATGTCCAAAGTTTCTCTTTTGTTCCATATTGCCAATGGTGGAGCAATAGTGAAAATGATCCATCCAGGGATCAAATTGGACAAGTAAGGGTTTAAAAGGCCTATTTTATGGTTAATTATCCTAGCTATGCAATTGGCTAATTTCTTGAGGTGTTTGTTCATGTTTTATGCAAGAAGCATAGAAGTTGCAAAAGTTGTCAATGTTGTCATTGACAACATTGACAACATTTCTTGTAATAATGTCTTTTAGGGCATTGGAGGGTTCTAAATATCTAAAAATGTCATGATAGGACCATGGAAACCTATACAAGACCTCCCTTGATATTTTGATGAGGTTGGTTAAGTTTTCAAATTTGGTGTACGGACTGTGTAGTTGAAAGAACATTTACAGTTTAACAAATTCTGAGCATTTTGTTTTTTTATGGATTAGATTGCTTACAATAATGGATGAATGAGTTATAGTAGTGTGTTTTGAGATTATTTGTGGTGGTAGATTTAGATTTGGTTTTAATTTAGTTAGTTTTGTAAATTATTTTTGTTTTAAGCCAATCGTTGGTCTGAACCAAGCCACTTCTACAAATGGGGTCATAAGTCCTCTTCCCACTGTGGAGTTTGCACATGACTTTGGGATTATGGAGATGAATCTATGTACATATTCTATAGTGAAGGAGGGGCCATGGGAAGCAAGGGGTCTATTTTATGTGATGCCCTAGGCGAGCCAGAGATGCATGGCTAGGGATCACAGGAAGTTGCAGAGCTAATTGGAGGGATTGAAAGAATTCATTGTTTCAATCAGTGATTTTGGAGAGGTAGTGTGGTTTGTGCAAGAGTCCCAACTTAGAGGATAAAATTTTCTGAGGTTCTTTTAATGGCAAGAAACAAAATCTTTGTGCAGACAGTGTAAATGCTTGAAAACCCTGATTTTTAGGCATGATTATAGGAGCCACTATACTGACACTTTGGTAAGAAAGACCTAGAAAATATTTAGGGTCTTGGTAAAGGGTATTAGAAACTATTTCTATTTTTCCAAATTTTTAAGGATTTTTGCAAGTTATTTAGGAAAAACTGCCTAATTAGGTCTAATGCTTGTAGCCCTATTTTGGGTGAATTTGACTTGGTTCTTGGAACTCATTTAGGGTTTCTTTGAAAAGGGTGTTTGTGGAAATTGGATTAGATCCAATTAACCATATATTAGAATACCTCTCCATATGGAAGAGTTCTTGATAAGTTTGGATTATTTTGTTGAGATTGGACAAGAAGAGCACTATGGCTAGTGTTGTGTAGTTTGAATTCCTTGTTGGTGTACTCAAGCTGAATTGGAGTGGGATCTTGTGGAAAGGATACTTTAAGGTTAGGTTTAGTAAATAACCCTAATTAGGCTAGAGAAGAGGCCTATTGAAGACCCTATTAGAGGATAGGGTAGGAGAGCAAGGCTTTTTGTTACATCATCAGCTCTTTTTGAATATGGAGTGAGATCATCCTAATAGAAAACAATAATTATGTTTATTAATTCCTTAAAAGCAACATCCATTGCTCCCTAAATAGTGGCCCCTACATTCATGATACCAAAAGTCATTCTTACATAAACGTAATTTCCTGAAGGGGTATTAAAGGTTGTCTTGAATTATTATGACTCATTGACCAAAACCTGATTGTAACCAGAGAATCCATCCATCATGGATAAAAGGTCACACCCTATAACTCATTTTAGCATTGCCTTTATATTAGGTAAGGAATAATTATATTTAATTTATTATACATTAAGGTTTCTGAAATCAACACAAAGCCTAATATCTCCATTCTTTTTTCTCACTGGCACAAGATTTGACACCCATGATGAATGTCTGATTGGTTTTATAATTTGAGCCTCCCTAAGTTTCATTTATTCCTCCTACATTTTTGGTGCTAGTAATGGATTGATGGGTCTTTGATTTTGTCTAAAAAATTTTACATCATTCTTTAGATGAATCTTGTGTTGAAACAAAACCTCCTTATAGGCCTTAAGAACCTCATAGGACCAAGAAAAGACATGCTTGTACTTCTTTAATAAGTTGATCAAATTTTCTCTGATGTGAGGGGCTAAATTATTTCCTATGTATATCATTTTAGGGACTTCCTATGACCCTAAATTTACCCCTTCAACATTTTCCATCTTTACATCAAATCTCTTAAGAAATTGACCATCATTGTCACTAAAGATACCCTCAAGTTCAACCAAACCCTTAGGTATGACATTTGTTGGCAACTGAACAACCTCAGTCCCAAAAATAGTTTTTTTTCAATCTATGATTTCAACCAAAGCATTATAGACAATTCTCTGGCCCTCATAGCCATCCATACATTGAATGAACCTGAGAATATCCTTGTTATCCTCAAAACCTTGCCAATTGTATATATTATCCAAAATTGTAGGCTTGATCTTGGTTTCAATATTAGAAATCCCAAGCAAAGGGATATCACTATTCTTTATGGCTATATTTTCTAAGAAATCATCCATAATGTTCTTGGATCTTTCTACCCACTCTATTTGGAAAGCATCAAAAAATTCAATTTTATCCCATACTGCATGCTTGTATAATTTGAATCTATTTTTTTAGCAGCATATAGGGATCTAATTTGGGAGACAGCTAACTCAGAGTCCCCAAAAACTCTTAACAATCTTATTCCATGCTTTATGGAAACCTCTAAGCCTAATTACAATGCCTCATATTCTACAGTGTTATTTGTGCATTGAAAAGCTAAGAGGAAAGAATATTTAAATGTAGTACCTGATGGAGATATAAAAACAATACCATCTCCAGATCCTTCCTTGGAGCATGCACCATCATATTACATATTCCATATCTCATCTTGATGTGATTTTGACTCCTTCATAATTGAGTCTTTATTTTTAACTTTGGACTCATCTTTCTCAATCCTAAAACTTTCCATGTCAACATCAACAAAATAATTGATCCCCTTGGGATCCCTCCTTTCAATTATCACTGGATCACGTGGCTCCCTATACAATTTTAAATCACTCCCATTTATAGGGATTGTAGCATATGATAGGTCCAATTTTAAATGTCCTCCAACTATCGTTGCCCACTGTCTAGATAGTAACATACCATAATGTGGTGGTGTATCAACCATAACAACATCCATTTTGAATGTAGCCTTAGGAAAAATATAAATCTTTACATCAATACCTTTTAAGGTTCCTACCATGGGTACCTCTCTATTATCGATAGAAAAACATCTTCCAAAAGATGTGTCAACTTTTAAGCCCAATTCTTCCATAACACCATAAGGCATTACATTTGTTGATGCACCTGAATCTATCATACAATTTATTATTAATTGGTCATTCACTAGAAATGTCACATAAAATGAATCTATTTGAGAGGGATCCTGAGTAATAATGTTTCCTACATAAATTCTAGGAGCCTCCTCCTCAACTTATCCTTTTTTCTTGACAGTCTTTGTAGTAGGAACAATATCATCAATTATACCTTTGAGCAAAGACAAAGCAGCCTCTTTGTGCTCCTTTATTTTCAAAATTTCAACCAATGTGACTGACACCTTCATTTGAGATGGTGTATGCTTCATATCAAAAGTAGGAAAACCTAAGACATCCCCACTGGAAGCCTTACCCTTTCTTTCCTTGGATTTCTCTATTCTTTGATCAACAATGGGGCTGCCTTTTCTTAGGTCTTGAATATTATCCTTTTTTTGAATTGTGGATTCAAGAGAACCTTCTTTTATAAACAATGAGCGAGGCTTTCCCTGGGCCTTATCTAACCTTCTATTTCTTAAATTGTAAGCACTCCTAGCTTGATCAATTGCAGCAACAGTGAGAGACCTCACCTCTTCATCACTAGGTCTTCTTAACTAAACATGTTCATTTTTTGCATTAGCAACGTTTATAGTATGATGCATAACATAATATAGCTCATCACCTTCTTCATCAGCATATGTCATGAACATATTGGCTATAGGTCTCTCCTCCTCTTGATCACTTTGTTCATCCTCATTCTCAGTAGACTCTGTCGAAGCTTGTGCAACCGCACATTCAAGAGGAGAAAGTGGCATATTGCATGGTATACACCAAGAAGCGTTCTCTACACTATGTACATTATTCCTCTTCAAAGTATTAGGAGTACCCTTTTTGTTTATATTACTTGGTCCCTCTGATAGAGGTTTACCATACTTCCAATTTTTTTTATAGGGTATGTCCTACAATTTATAAGGTTTATCAAATCTCTAATTTTGTTGTCTATTATTTTGAAAGCCTCTCTCATTATTGTCTACCTTAGCAGTAAGGTCCTTGATAGTAGTGACTAGTTTGTCAACTTTATCAGTTTTACCTTCTTCCTTGGGAAATCTTTTAGATTGACCCTTAGGGTCTTTCCATAACCTTCCATCATCTCTCTTCCCAAGTTTACTTGATTCCCTTCTATTACTTTCTATATTAACTATCATCTTATAAGCATCTCTTAAAGTACTAGGATTTTTATCCCTTACAAGATAGGCGATCTTACTATCTAGTGCATTGCAATATGTAGTAAGAAAAACATTTTCATCTAACCTCAGCAATTGGAATAGTCTATGCATGGCCTTCTAGAATCTTCTATTGAATTCAGTTATAGTTTCATTTTGAAACTTCTTGATGTTGAGCTCATTCAACATATAACTAAAATTTTATCTGATCACCATATTTTTCTTTAAAACATTGTGTAAATTCATCCCATGAACTAATGCTTCCAGTAGCAAGGCCATGATACCAATCTCTAGTATCTTCAATTAAGGATTGTACAAAGAGCTTCATAACAATATCCTCATTCTCTATTTCACAGTCATTCATTTTATCAGAGAAAGCCTTTAGGTGTTCTTCACCTGTTATTACATTATTTTCACTAAATTTAGGGATTCTATCCCTTATTTCACTTGGGAATACATTTGTCTGGCCTGGAATACCATCAAAATATAATTTTTTATATGTCTCCAAATGCATGGGTCTTCTCTAAAAACTACCTCCAAGTTTTTGGCCATTTTTACCACAACCCTAGCTTTGATTTGTAGTACCCTGAAATGAACTAGATCCCATGGCATTAGTATTAAAATTTGTTGTTTGTGCCTTAAGACCTAATCCACTACTACCTTAAGTATTAGTAGTAGTATTAACTACCTTTGGATTTGTAGTAGACTGAATGAAGGCAATCTTCTTCTTCATTTCTGTAGTAGAAGCATCTAATTCAACCTTTTCCAATTATTTGGCAATATCATATTTTACTTTTCTGGCTCTTTCTATCTCTATTTCAAGTAAAGACATACCCTGAGATGCCTTCAATGTATCTTTGGGCTCATTAATTTGTATACCAGTAACCTTTTGTTTAACTTTGTCTAATGTAGGGTTACTTGTACTAACTAGAGGAGGATCTTGTAAAGAGCCATGAGGCCTTGAAGGCCTTTCATTTTCTCAATCAACTATTTGTCTGATCACAGGCTCCTGCTCCATCTGATTTTTATTTAAATCTCTCTCTTTTTCCACACATTCTTTCCTCAAGGAATCCACATAACCAAAGATCTCCTACTCAAACCCTTATAGTTTTGATCTAAGCCTTGGTTCATCAACTTAAGTTGAGCCAACCTTCTTTGTAAGTCCTTGTATTTTTCTTCTTAAGGCATAATTATTTCCAAAAATTTGATTAGGTTTAGGTAAAGTAATATCAAAATTTGGAGACTCCTCTAAATTTATAAGATCTATCTCTCTTTGATTTATTCCTTGTTCATAAGGATCATCCTGTAGAAAAGGGTTATTCCTTGTACTTCTGGAAGAAGTTTGTAAATTTGAAAGATTTCTAGGTCTGAAATATCTATTGTTTTTCTTTACATTTTCTCCTTTATACTGAACCTAAGTTACAACCTTTTGTTGAGATATATCTTATTGGAAAGGAGTATCAAACATGTTGTCAAAGAAGTTCAAACCATCTGACTTAGCACTCGTAGGAGAAGAATCAATTCTGTCTGGGACAACACCCAAGGGCTGACCTACACTTGAAGCCTTAGGCTTCCAAGAATTTCCACTAGTGGGCTCTTCTTTTTTAGACCAATTTCTTTTAGTAGGCTTTGGGAGCCCACCCTCCAATTCAAAATTTGGATGTTTTTTCATATATGCTCTAGTGTTCTCATGTTGTTAATATCTTAAATAAACAATACCTAAAACAAAATTTGAATTTCAATCTGAAACACTAGCCAACCAAATTCAGAGTCGCCACCTAAACAAAACTTGGGATATTATAATATGAGACTTCACCTTTAAATTTTGCAAATAATTAAAGAAATTTATGAAATGAACTTATCTCTTAGTCCCCAGTGGATGAGTCAATCTCCACTTTTATTTGATAAGCCCTTCAAGAATCCTTTGTGCTAAGTCCCCAGCAGAATTGCCATTTCTGTTAGTTCTTTTTCTTTTTGATCCTTGCATACCTGTAGCTCAGGCATATTCCTCCATAGACCCATGCACTGATTCAACAAGGAGAATAAGTAACGTTCAACAAGGTCCTAAAACCATCTGCACTTTGAGCTCCACAAACTTAGGTGGGCACTACCTATCTTATGCCCTCAATATTCAATAACCTCACAAGCAATCAGTAATGGTGGATGTAGTATAAAACATGTAAATGGTATCATATTGTATAAAATTGGATAGGAACCACAAATTTAACATATCACACTAGTGCCCTATCCAGTGGGTATGGAGTCACTCTAAATGAAAAGACTCCTAACAACAACATGTGTCAATGTAAAACCTATAATTGATCACTAAACTTGACTATGCCTTACATACTCAATTCACACTTCATGGAAGCAGATGTAATTATCCAATTTACTTTAGTTCTTTACTCACTGAAATTTCTTTAAGGATGGTTAATTCTCTCTGAAAGAAACCCTAAACCAATTAGACCCTCTTCCTTACAGAGTGATGGATTAAAATTTCCTTAACACCTAACCCAAATGAATACAAGAAACCAAAAAAAAGACATTACAATTCAATCAGAATTCACAAATTATAGGAGGTTATAAACGTATCTTATTACTAAAACATCTAATACATAAAGAATCAAAGCCAAAAGGACCATTAATAGTCTTAATTCAATATGCAGATCTTACAAGCCTTCTTGTGGCATAAAATTCCCATCATTCCAAAAGAACTCAAAAACCCTAGATAAACCAAAATGATCATAGAAGTTTGGACCGCCTTAGGGGAAAAGGAAATCCTAAAACACAACCACCACAAATTAGGATATGAACCACATCAATCCAAAAGTAGTCATGGAAACAACAAAGGTTAGAATATTTTAGAATCAAATCATAACCCCAAGTCACTACCAACAAGTATTTATGAATACCAAAATATCAGAAAATATGTCACTTAGGCACCCTACAGCTTCATTAAATCGATCCAAAAGATCAAATCAAAACAATCAATGCATTTGCAACCTAGAAGACAATGGCATAGCTAAAACACCCTAAAAACAATTTAAAAATTCAAATATCCAGCTGCCACGGCTATAGGTGGCGCAAAATATGGCATCAACGGTCAATATTTGAACCTTTTCTAACTTTAAAAGTGATCTTTAGATCTTCTTTTTTAAGTACCCAGGCTCCAATGAAATTTGATCAGGATACGTGGCACACGGGCCTGATGCCTTAAACATTAAATTTTGATCACCTATTCTTTGAGGCATAGCACCATCCATCTGATTCATTTACATCAGCTTTTATTTTGAGTTGTGGCCTCTTTAACTTCATTTGAAACTTGGGCTCCATGATGTCAGCAATGCTATGTATCACCTAGGTGCAACGCCTTGATGACTATATATCGATCAACTTTGCATTAAGGCATAGCGCCCACCATTGGATGAAATCAAACCTAAATTGTCTTTAACTTGTCCTTAGCCTCGGAGACATACATGTGTTGAACAAGTGCAATGCCTTGATGGCTAACTACCTTCATCTTTCTAATTGAGGCAATGTGCTGACCACAGGATCAACTCAGAACTACATGACCATTAAATTATCTTTGATGGTCCCAAAGATCTAACAACTCGCTACGCATCAACACGGCACAATGTCTTGTAGGGTAAATCAACTCCATCTCCTGATTAAGAAAAAATTCCCACCATAGATCTTCCTCTGATTTGATTGAACCTTACCCTAACCTACCTTTGACCCAAGTAACAAAATTCTTTTGTATATCCAAATATCTAGATCCTGGCTTTAACTATGGTCTGATCAAGAGATTCAAAGATAAAGCATGTTTCTGAGTCACTGAATAAAAGTCTTAACTCTAGTTCCATTCTGAGATTCAATGAAAACCCTTGATCTTTCCTATCACAAACACATGTGTCACCATCACAACCTTATATCTCTAAATCACTGAATCCCTTTTCTTGACTTTGACTTATCCAGTGATTCAGCGATAACCCTAGATCTCAGTCTCGATCAACGGCCAGCGCGTGATCTCATAAGACTTTCTCCTAACTCAATTTTGTTCTGAGATTTAGAGATAAATATTATCTTGTGATCTCCAAATAAAAGTCTTAATCATGGTCTAGTCTGGAGATTTAGATATAAATCTTATCTCTAAGTCCTTGAATGCATGACTTGACTAGCCTTTACTCACGAGATCCAGCAATAGCCCTTGATCAAATCTTGTATCGACTGTCATTGCTGAATCTCCAGATATTTTCTTACTTGACCGCATCATCATGAGATTTAGAGATAACATAAACTATCAAGCCTTAGCCTTTGTTTCCATATCTCTAGATGTTATCCACTTAACTGTGAACATTTTGAGATGAGGAGATAACTGCCATGACAAGTTGCTGAATGTCAAGAATTAACAACCAAGCATCACGAGATTAGGAGATAAAAGACTATGTATTGGGCCCACCAAGAAAAATAAAACATGCCTTCACTAGATCTTGGAATGAATAAAGCATATTTCCTTCCCTTTTAAGATTAACAAATAACCCTACGCACTCAATCTCCAGACCACAAGGAATATTCGATCTCGATTGCAAGATTAGGAGACAAGGCTTAGGAAAGAAAAAGCACATGGACCTAGGAAACTTAAGTGACCTAATAATGTAACTTAATTTTATAATGTGAGCCATAGACATAGGGTTTTCACCAAAATTTGCACCAAAGGCTACAAAACTGAAAAGTAGGGCATGAAGAGTAGGCTAAAAACCTTGCAGAAACAGGCAAAAATAGGACCAAAGCGCAAAGCAACTTTGAGTCCTAACACACTCTATAAATATTATTTATGGACATTTTAGATCATGTTTTATAATCTATTATCAAAGTTATACACTTTATTAATGTAATTTATCATCAGAATTATTTTAGATAAACCCTATGATTTATCATCTAAATCAATAAACAAGAAAAAAAGGTCTAATTTATTTATCTAAAAGTGAAATTCTATAAATCTCAAAGATTAGAAAGGACTCACAACCATGACGATAAGATCCTATGAATACAAGATGAAAAAACTCCAAATCTCATGCCCAATTAATGTTGCAAATACCAAAAGGAATGCTTTTGATTATAGAGCTATGTAGGTTAGAGATCAACATTGGGAACTTTTAGTACATTGAAACTACTTTAATATTAAATTTGTCAAGAATTTATTTTTGGTACTATGGACAAGAGATATTTTTGCATTGGGACTATTTCATTCCACATGAACCTTTTAATAAATTAAATGTGGGAATTTTTCACTTTGAAATAAATATTTATGTTCACAAATCTTATCACTTGTTAACATGTGAATTTTTCAACCAAAAATATTTTAAAATTTGGTTATGGCAATATGATTAGTTAAGGAGATTTGAGTCATTTTTGGGACCTTCATGTTATTATAGAAAATAAATAATTTAAAAATATTAAATATTAGTGTTTAAAATATATTATTGCAGATAAGTACTCTTCAAATAATAAAATATTAGAGGCTTAAATGTTTTATATAGTGGTACATGATTATTTAGTGCATGTAACAACATATTTAAGTACATGTAATAATAACAAGTGCCAAGTGGTGCATTCAAGTTTTTTTCTGAGAAGAAAGATCTTGGATTCTATTATTGTGGTACATGAGACTATTAATTCTCTCTAGGCCTCTAAAAAATAAGGATTCTTGATGAAATTGGATTTATCAAAAGCCTATGACAGAGTTGATTGGTCTTTTCTTTCTAATATCCTTAGGTCTTTTGGATTTGATAAAGATGTGATAAGAATTATTATCTAATTGGTTTCTACTGTAAATTCTTCGGTGTTTGTTAATGGGGGATCTTCCAATTTATTTCATCCCAATAGAGGTCTGAGACAAGGTGATCCAATCTCCCCCATTCTCTTTTCTATAATGGCAGAAAGCCTTGGGAGATATATCAATAGTATGGTGATAACTAGTCAGATCTCTGGTCTCCAACCTTCCTCTGCTCTGCAAAAATGCTCACATGAACAATTTTTAGATGACACTATCATGATGGGGGAAGCCTCTGTAAAGGAAGAAAGGAATTCAATACCTACACTAATGCTTCTGGTCAATCTATAAACTAGGAGAAAAGCTCCCTTTTTTTCAGCAACACTCCTATTAAAAGACAAAGGAAGATCTCTGCCATTTTGGGTTGCAAGATTGGGAATTTCCCCTCATCCTACTTGGGTCTCCCTTTATGGCATAAACCTGATGATTCTTTCTAGAATGGCATCCTGGACAGATTTTACAACAATATGGTAGGATGGAAAGGAGCTACTCTAATTCAAGCTAGAAAAGTCAAGCTGGAAAAGTCCAGCTTCTGAAATCAACTCTTCAAAACCTTCGAGTCTATGTGCTCAGTCTTTTCAAAATTCCTCAGAAGTTTGCTGACTTGATTGAAAATATCTAGAAAAGATTCCTCTGGTATGGAGTTGAAGAGAAGAAGAGGTTTAGCCTTGTGGCTTGGGAGGTGGTGTGTAAACCAAAGAAGTTTGGAGGGCTTGGCATCAGAAGTATTAAAAACACTAATAAGGCTCTGCTGAAAAAATAGTGCTAGAGAATCTTTGAAGAGGAGAATGAATGGAACGCTATTATCAAGAGAAAATATCATCTAAATTCTTTGGAGGATATGTTAAGGAATCCTTTGGAAATCAAAGGTTCTTTCATTTGGAACAGCATTACAAAAGGCAAGGACCTAATTAGAAAAGGGACAAGATGGAAGCTGGGAAATGGCAGGAAGATTAATTTCTGGAATGATAATTGGCTGAAGGAAGAAGCTCTTAATGAGAAGAAAGAATGGATACCAGTGATTCTGGACTATAAAGATATAATTGGGGAAAAGGTTTCTAATTATTGGATCAATGAGGATTGGGTTGACCTTAGCTCTTTTGATGAGAACCTTAATTTGGTCAATAAACAACTTAATCTTTCATTTTTAAGAGATAATGAACAAGACTCTTTGATTTGGGGTCTGGAGGCAAATGGTAAATTTTCTTTTTCTTCTGTCTCTATCCTTCTCTACTCTCAAGAAGATCACCCAATCAGTTCTTAGGTATGGAACAATAAGATTATACCTAAAATTAATATGTTTTTCTGGTTGCTTGTACAAAACAAAATTCTAACTGTGGATAATCTATGTAAAAGGGGTCTTAGTATGCCTAATAGATGTATCCTTTGTTGCTCTAAAGCTGAAAATAGCAATCATCTCATGATTCATTCTACTTATACTTGTAAAGTGTGGGACTCTGTCTTCAAACATTTCAATTTAGAATGGGTGAAACCTAATAACTTTCAGGATTTGGTAAAACAATGGCTATTCCCCTTTATTGAAAAAGATTCCAAAGATCTTTGGAGGTTATTTCTTCCTCACTTCACTTGGATAATTTGGAAGGAGAGAAATAATAGAGTCTTTAGAGAAAAAATCTCATCCCATGAGATTGTGGCTAATTATATTTGCAAAAGCTTACTAGAAAATTTTAAAGGTTCTCTCCCTAGAGACTTGCCCCTTAAGAACACTCAGATTTTAAATGATATTCTTAACAAGAATAATCAGGGGCATAAAGACAAGGATTTAAATTTGAGGGAAAACACAAGATGGACTGCACCACCGACTAGTTGGGTCAAAGGTAACTTTGATGGAGTAGCTAAAGGGAATCCATGAAGAGTTGCAGTGGGAGGTATAATAAGAGACTCGGCTGGAAATTGTCTAGGAGTTGTTGCAGCCCCTTTGGGAATTCAGACAAACCATGTTGTTGAAGCAAAGGCAGCTCTTCAAGTATTTATCATGGCAAAAGATATGGGTTATTCAAATTTTTGGTTGGAGGGAGATTCTCTAAACATTATAAACTGTATTAATGGAAAGAATGAGGCTTCTTGGACTATTGGCCATATAATTGATAAAATTAAATCCTTAATGCTTCTTTTTAAGGAAAGTCATATAACCCATGTTTTTCGGGAAGGAAATAAGTCGGTGGATGACTTTGCTAATGTGGGGGCCCAAATTGACATCACTCAATCATGGAAAGGGGAAGCGAATCTCAATATGGAGATTTTAATTCTTATCAAGTACGATAAGCTTTATCATATTGAAGGCTCAATTAAAACCAAAATTAGTGATGAGTAGATCACTTAAGATTAAGAGTGATGATAGCTGTCAGTCGAGGAATGCGAGAATCATGAAGAACGTTACCTCACACAGTTTTTGGGTTTTATCTAGCATTTTGAAATAGAAAAATCAAAAGAGTATTGTGTTTTTGCCAATTCACTTTTAGAAAGATCATAACTCTTCAGTTAAAATGGGTGGAGGTATGAAGAGGGAGGAGCTGATTGACTGTACGAAGTGGAAACAAAAGAAAAAATGTCTGGAAAAGGCTGAAGAAGGGTGGTGTGACCCAGTATATGGAGAAACTGCATGGATGGGACAAAGAAATAACCAAAAAATTTGCAGATGGATGGAAGAATGGAAAGTTGAATATGTGGGGTAAGTCTTTTATGCTTACTATGAGCATTATTTCTAAGATTATGGGTCTTTCCAATGAAGGCATGAATTTTTATGAGGATAATAAACACATAGGGACTCAAGCTTTCAAAATCTTCCCAAAATCCAAAGAAGAAGAAGCCCTTCTGAGCAAAGGGATGGGTGATTATGTGGACATTAAGAAAATAAAGAGTCATTAGGCTAACATTTTGAATGTCATGATTGATTATTTCACCCTGGATAGTCGCTACTTCAAAATCTACAACCTTCACTTTGTGCTTGAAAATCATTTTAGGCATAACAAAAAGGTGTCGTTGCCCTTCTATCTTTTGAGCTTGCTGAACAGTAGTAGCATGGAGCATAGAAAAAAAGCTAGCAACCCGGTGCTTCATGAAGGGCTTATTTTGTTAATTTCATAATACCCCAGAAATCAAATCCTGGAACCCATTCCTAAAAGGGTCAAAGGGAATGCAAAGAAAATTAAGTTGGAAAGAAAAAAGGAGAACCTGAAGAAAGGGGTTAAGAGTAAGAAAAAGGAGAATTTGGATAGGAAGGAGGATTCTGAAGATCAAACCCTCGATTGTCAGGGTAATGAAGATGAGATTCAGGAAGAGGAGAAGGAGGAAATGCCCATGACTGAAGAAGATGAACAAGAGATAAGTCAGGAGGCTCTGGTGAAAGAAAAAGATTAACATGTGAATAAGGAGGAAACCCAGATGAATGAGGAGGAAATTCCCTTGAATGAAGAAGAAGAGAACAGGGTAAATGAAGATGGAAACCAAGAAGAGGAAAAAGAAGAAGAAGAGAAAGAGGGATATGACAAGGAGGAAAAAAATAAAGAAGTGAATGATGGAAATGACAAGGAGGAATAGATAGAGCAGCTAACCTTGAAGGATGGTGACAGAAAAAATAAAAGATAGATAATGGACCCTGACTACAATACTATGGTCGTGTTTGAAATAGATGATAGAATTCCAAAGAGCAAGGAGGATCATGGGGCTAGCATGGAGAATTGGATTAGTGAGGAGATGAAGGACATGAAGCAGCACCTGAATGAAATGCAAGAAGCTATGGAGCCCTCTAAAACCAAGCTGGAATAAATGGAGAAGGAATTGTTGATTAAGGTAAATAATAACAACAGAAATGAGGAGATTACGGCTAGAGTCAATGCACTTGTGGAAGAAAAGCTGAAAGACATGAAAAATCAAATCAACCACAATGGGCATATGATAAGTATTATTCTCAAGCATAGAAATGTGGGGCTTAAAGTCTTTGTTCAAAATCTCAAAGATTAAATATGCCTACTTGGAGAGTAGCCTGCTGGAGAATATTACAATCACAATAGATGCCAAAGCTGGGAGCTTGGGCCCAGGTACTAGAACCCGAAGTGGCATCAAAAGGAAAATTCCAGAGATTCCAAAGGAGATGAAAGCACTGAAAGAGTCCATTGATAAAATGGAAGATATGCAGAAAGAGGCTAAGGAAGCCTATGAAAGTATAAATTAGTTTTATTTTTTTGTGCTGGAATCTGGTCTGGAAGTTGTGCTGGAAACTGTGTTTCTTTTTGGTAGTTTTTTGTTTTCCTTTTTTGGGTTTGTATACACTAAAAAAAGGCTTTGTTGATTAATCAATTAATTAAATATTTATTATTTAATTAATTTTGGCTTGATGAATTGATTAAATATTTATTATTTAATTAATTTTTATTTTTTCTATTTGTTTAATAAATTATTATATTTATTAAATAAATTCACTATAGTCTATTCCTCTTATCCTAGGTCTTCTAAATTAGTTCTATTAAAAGTGATTTAATTAAATGCACAATCACTAAATATGACTAAGTCCTCTAGTCCACCTCATAAACCTAGTCACCTTACACATCACCTTGGCTAAAATAATTAATTATTATTAATTATTAATTAATCATTATCCTCACCCACACATGTCCTATTCTTAAGGGCTATGTGGCCTTATAAGACTTGGTCTCATGACCACATGTCTTCTCCTACACCAAGTCAAGAAGCAATTCCTATTCTTAAGGAGCTTCTCAAGCCACCTCTAAGAGTCCAAGGTGACTCATGGGACACTTGTACCAAGATTCCTCATGAGGATTGAGTCCTTCCCCTTTCCTCTCCATGGTCTTTGTGAGACACTTGACATGTGTCTTTCCCTTCCATCTTCTTCTCCCTTATGTCAATGTAGGAGGAACATCCTCCCTATTTTTTCTCTCACATTCCAACTATATCCCCTTTTCTCTCAACCCCTTCAACCAAGTCAATAGTAGCCCTAGGATCTTCCACCTTTCATTCTCCACCCTAGGATTGTGCCACCTAGGTTTAGGTCCTTTAAAATCCTATAAAAGGAGCCTCACTCCCCCTTTGTGATCTAGTAGTGAGCATTCAAGCAATAGGTAATCAAGCATTCAATTGATCAAGCATTCAAGTATTCAAGCATCCAAGCATCCAAGCATTCAAGCAATCAACCATTTCCACAAGCATTCAAGCATCCATTTCAAGCAATCAAGCATTTTCACAAGCATTCCATCATCCATTTGCATAATCAAGGTTTTAGACCATTTTGCATTCATTCATACAATCTCCACACTTTGGTAGCATCTTGGAAAAAAGAGCTTCATTTGGAAATCTGAGAGCTCAACATACATTCAAGAAACCAAAGCTAGGAGGGCAATGGAGACAAACTGCATTGGGTAGGTGAAGGTAACTTTATTGTTTTGCTTCATTTAAACTTGTAATCTTCATTGTGTTTGCATTTAGATTGATTTATTAGTTAGATTGATTTATTAGTTAGATTGATTAATATCTCATTTAGAGTAGTTGCACATCTACTTTGCATACATTTTTGGTGCCCACCGTGGGGCCTACCCCCACAAAATTAACATCTTTTTCTAGTTTTCCATGTGAAAGTTTCTACAGGCTGTTTCTGCCCATTTGTTCATGATTTCTGCACATACATACATTTCTCATACGCATTCACTATTTTTGTGCATTCATCACATCCTACGGTGCATACGTTAACTGTTGCTGCACATTTGTTATTACTGCGCATTTACTCTCTGTTTCTGCGCATTAATTCTCTGTTTCTACACATCCATTTCTGTATTTTTAGAACTCTGATTTCTCTTCATTTGGTTTCCGCTAACAATCCTCATAGGTTCTTGTTCATTCTAGTAGATTCTAAGTTGTTTTGCAAGTCAAAATCTGAAGACCCCAATTTGAAACTATTAACGGTTTTCTTGTAGATTTCTAGGGGTTTTTGCAAAATAAACCATAATCCTCATTTGGGCTTTAAAATACGACATGATTTTTAGTTTTGTGTGTCTTCTATAGCTTAGCAATCTGTCTATTGTGTCTTGCTTTATAAGCTTAATTGTAATCCCAAGTTTATAACAATGTATCCTCTCCCCTTGCCATTCATGGACCTTGGGTGTAAGAGAAACTGTTATAAAATTTAGAGGGCGGTCTTTGGTGGGAAAAGAGGTACTCACCCCAAGGAATGACCCAAGCGGTAACAGGCTAAAGCCAATCCCATCCAAACCGGTATATAAAAAATGCCATTGTGATTAGTATCACAGTGGATAGGTATGAATTTTTTGTGGCAAGCAAAATCTCCTCTAGTACCCTTGTGGTGCGTTAAAGTCCCTACATCGTTAAGGTGAAAACCTTGCTTTGAAAGGATTGGGAGAGCCCCCTTAATTGGGAAGATGACTTGATCACAACCACTTGAATGGATGTCCTTACTACAAGCTTTTGTTTAGTGGCCACAAATCCTTCTATTTACTGGTGCAATGGGTAGCCCAACCTGTGAAGACACCCCACATTACTCACGGTTCATAGTAGAGATAGAGATTCTTTGGGTAATAATGACCCATTGAATTTGGAACTTGGTGTGCCTGAGAAGTGAGTGCACTGTAAGGAGGAGCCCATGCCTCCAAGTTCTTAGGCTGCCTGCTTTGAATTGCGTGGCTGGATTTTATTATCCAAGTGGGGATTCGGTAGATATCGTCCTTGCCAGCCTTAAGATTTGTAAGTGTATATGTGCATTCATACTGATTTAGATTAGATCATTTCTATCTTGCGTGTGTGTGTATGCATTTAAAATTTTCCAAAAACATCTAAAACAAAAACAAAACAAAAAAAAAAAAACAGAGAAAAATCCAAAATCTTCAAGCAAAAACTGTCAAAAATCCAAGAAAAACATATCCTGCGCATTTGTGCATTATTCCTACACATTTGTTCCTGTACATTAATCATAGAGAGTACTTCCATAGGTCTTTGAGATTTGAAACTTACCTTTTTGGATACCCATTTCTATCTTTAGTGTGATTTTGGAAAAATATTCGACCTTACAGACTTTCTGATCTTCAGTTTTGACCATTTCTCATCTTCTTGCTTTCATCCACTACATTTTCTGAAAACATTCCTAAATCTTCCAAATCTACATCCAAGTGTTGAGATACTACATTGATTTTCAGATTGTGACCTTCGCGAGTTTTCATCATATCAGGAGCTATCATCCTTTATCAAAACTTGTTTAGGTCACTCTCTCTTTGGGTTTTTCTTTGTCATATCATAGTGAGCTCTATATCTCCTATTGACTTTGATTATCCATTTACCTTATCTAGCTCAAACACTTTTGCATCAATTTCATCCTATCTTGTCTATCTTCACATCTTCCTCTATTTTCATCTTTCACTATTTATGATTCAAACTCGATCACAGAAACTTAAACAACCCATTGATCCAGAATCCGCTGATACAATGGAAGGAGGTAAACCCAACGAAGAGAATCCTTGGTCCAAGGCAACCCCAATATTTTCATCAAAAAATTAACCCACTGATCAAGAAATCAGAGACGCTATGCAAGATGCCAAGTTTTATAGTGTCATGGAAAGAATCCTAGATATGGACAAGGAAATGTACTTCCTCATGCTTGCTCAACAAGGAGCAAAATTACCTAGTGGTTTTGATGTCACAGATCTTGTAGAACCACCACCCAAAAATGAACAAGAACAACCTCATGGTTCCCAAGAAAAACCTAGTGGCTCTCAAGAGACCCACACTCATGAGAAAAAGGAGGAAAGACAACATAGTACTTCCAACGATACCCAAAAGCCTTCTTCATCTTCGGATCCTGTCATGCAACAACTCCAATTGCTACAACAACAAATGCGTGACATGCAAATAGGAACATCCACCAAGAAATACTCATTGGAGGATATATGTCCCTATCCTTTTGACAAGAATTTAACTATGATTCCATTCCCTCCTCATTTTGAGGTACCGAAACTTGATAAATATAAAGGAAATTTTGATCCACAAGACCACATTCATGAGTTTTGTGCTGCATGTATTGAAGTCACACACAATGATACTTATCTTATGCAACTATTCCCATGTAGTTTAGGAGGAAAAGCCATGGAATGGTTCTCCAAGATACCCCTGGGTATACAATATTTCAATGAACTTATCAACAAATTTGTGACTCACTATTCCTATAACATCAAACATGAAGTCACAATGTTGGATCTTTGCAACACACATCAAAAGAATGGAGAAACTTTCCTCACCTTTTTGAAAAGATGGTGTTAGCTATTTGCCAAGTATCCATGCTCTATTCCTAAACAAGGGAAAATGGATATCTTTGTGCATAACCTAACACAGGAGATGAGCTATAGGTTAAAGTTACAATGCCCTCCAAATTTCAACAAGCTCATTGAAAATGGTGTGAAAATTGAAGAGGCTATGGTTAGAAAGGGGGAAATTAAGCTCTACTCCAAAGACAATACCAGATCAAGTTCAACTTCCAACAACAACAACAACAATGATAAATCTAAATATTGGAACAAGAACAAGAACATTGTTAATGATGGGATTGTTGATAATTGTCATGTTAAATCTGTGTAACCCATCTTAAATCTTGCGAGTAAAACCAATCCCACACCACCTACTCAAAGAAATACAGGTGCTACTCAGAATACCAATAATAGTACCTCAAAATCACCCTTCATGTCACATAGGAGAAATTTTACTCCTTTGGGGGAATCTCTAGAATCGGCACTAAGGAAGTTAATCACAAAGAAACTCATTGCGCTTCCTAAGACTATATATTTCAAACCTTGGGTGAAACCTTCTTGGTGGAATGATAATGATTATTGTGAATTTCATCGAGGCAAAGGTCATAAAACCAATAACTATCAAAGACTCAAGCATTCTATCCAAGATTTGATTAACAATGAATAAATCAGTCTTGATGGACACACCTCTAACGAGTCACATACTGCCTTCAAAGATCCACTTCCTAAACACGAGAAAGGGAACTCATCTGACACTCAAGGTGATAACCATGCAAACTATAATTCCACCTCCTACAGCTACATAAATCACATTTCTGAGTGTCAATCCTATGTCAATGTGATTTCCATCAAAGAAAAGAGTCAGCTGGCCAATGTCACAACTCGAGCTCAGTCCAAGGTTACTCTTCAAGGGGTTCCCTCTAAGCCTAACACCACCCAAACCAAGGTTGTCTACATTCCAAAGTCTACATCCAATGTTTCCAACCAATACAGTCTTTTGGAGCAACTAAAGAAAACACCGGCCCAGATATCCATATTAGAGCTTTTACATCTGTCACTTCCCATAAAGAAATCCTTGAGAAAGCTCTGATCAAAACCAATGTTCCAACCAATCTAGATCAAGATCAATTCCAAGCTATGGTGGGGCATTTGACAACCCCCCATTATCTGTCCTTCACTAAAGATGATGATCTAGCCATCAACCAACTACACAATGCTCCACTCCATATAGAAGGCATTATACAAAACCATAAGATTAAAAGAGTGCTAATAGATGGAGGAGCCAGTTTGAATATATGCACTCTAAAGCTAGTCCATGACTTGGGATTTTCTAAAAATGCTGTGGATCCAACAAAGAAAATCACCATCAAAGCTTATGATGAGGAGGAAAGGTCATCCAAGGGATCGATTGTACTTCCTATCAGAGTTGGTCTTGTGGTTAAAGACGTGCTTTGTCAAGTCTTGGATATGGATCTGGCATACAACATTCTTTTAGGGAAACCTTGGATTCATTCCATGCAAGTTGTGCCATCAACGTATCATCAATGCTTGAAGTTTATGTATAATGGTTAAGAGGTGACCATCAAAGGAGATCCAAATCCTTTTCAATATTGCAATACCATAAAGCCAACAACTGAATCTTTGGTGCCTTACAATCAGATTGCATCTACTCCACCAACACCCATTGATCTCAGTAACGAAGCATCAACTTACAAATCCCATGAAATCAAGGTAGATATAAAAGAACAAAGTTTGGGAGAATACACTTTGGGCCAAACTTTGTGTATCACAAAGTTACCCTTATCTCCTAAATCATATGGAAAATCCTTGATCACTAAACAACAATCTAAAGGCCCTTCTACACTTGTTTATGGCACATTTGTGAGTGGGGGCACCATATCAAAAGAGGCTGCTGAGTGAAATGCTAATTATTTGTTACATCATCATAAAGATCCAGAGAATGAAAAACATGAACCTATATCACCAAATATATATGGTACGGGATACACTTTGTTAAAAAAGATGGGATATCAAGGAAGTGGACCTGTAGGGTTGCAAAGAGGTGTCATAAAACCAATTCTGAAAAATCCAAATTATCAAATAGACACCACTAGATTAGGATACAAGGGAGAAGGACCAAAGTAACCTAAAGGAAAAGAGAAAGTTGAACCCCTTTACAAAATTCCTACAGCGTCTGCATTCTGGCAAAATGGTATGTATGTAAACCCAGCAAAGCAAAAGATAGTGCAAGGCATCATTGACCGACTTAGAAATAATAATGGTTATGATGATGATTCTCATACTTATGAATGGGATTCATTCTCTAATTATACTGAAGATATGGAAGTTGATGATGTTCATGCCAATGGTAACAATTTCCATGAGCAGACAAGTTCGAGGACGGAACCACTAGGATTCAATCCACCTAATACTGCTCTTGGCGATTGTGAGGAAAGTGAGAGTTATCTTGAGATAGACAATTTGGATGAGAGTATAGAAATAGACCTTGCCGATACAATCATAAACTTTCAAAACTTCTCTATCAATACCATTTCATCCTTTGAGACCAAACCAAATGATACAATACCACTTAACCACCCCGAACTTATCACCTAGGATTCTCCAAATTACCCCGAACTTGATGTTTTCCATAATGATGATGCTATTATTGACTATCTCAGAATCAGAGATCATCTACCATTAGGAGATCATAAATCAGGGTTCCCCATAGAACTCAACAACATGGATTACTTTGGAGAGGGTGCCAATCCTTTCAGTCGTAAAAATATGAAAACAATAAATCGATCTAATGGTGAAAACCACTCAGTGGTAGTGTTAGATCCTAAAAAAGGAAAAAGAAAAGACGTATCTAAGGGTGAAAACCTCTCTAAGGTGCCTAAAGATGGAAGGATTGACACTCTCCCCAACTATATGTATCGAGAGCATTCTGCTATACTTATTGAACCAACATTGCCTCTTAACATTGGCATAGACGAGTCACCACGCATTTTGAAGATAGCTGCATCCTTAACAGAGACAGAAAAAGATGCCTTTTCATAGTTTTTCAAAAAGAGACAAATCAATTTTGCTTGGTCTTATGCTGATATGCCTGGGTTAGATCCACATCTTATTATGCATCATTTATCTATTACACTTGGGGTCAAGCCTATAAAGCAGAAGCTCATGAAGATGCATCCTCACATTGCACTCATGGTCAAACCAAAATTAAAGAAATTGTTGGATGTGGGTTTTATTCAGGCTATTGATTATGCTGATTGGATCTCCAATATTGTACCAGTATCCAAGCCAGATAAGTCCATCTAGATTTGCATAGATTTTTGGGATCTTAACAAAGCTTGTCCTAAAGATGATTTTCCTTTGCCCAATATTAATATTATAGTTGATTTAACAGTTGGGCATGAGATTTTATCCTTAATGGATGGATTCTCCGGTTATAACCAGATTAAGATTGCACCGGAAGATCAGGAGAAGACTGCTTTTACATGTCCTTGGGGCACATATTGCTGGAATGTGATGCCTTTTGGGCTTAAAAATGTTGGTGCTACCTATCAAAGAGCTATGACCACAATCTTTTATGACATGATGCATACCATGATGGAAGATTATTTTGATGATATCTTATCCAAATCCAAGAATAGAGAAAGTCATCTAAGAGTGTTGGATAGGATATTCACCATAATGGAAAAGTATCAAATAAGATTAAATCCCAAGAAGTGTGCATTCGGGGTTACATCGGGCAAACTGTTAGGATACATTATTTCAGATAAAGGAATAGAGGTGGATCTAGAAAAGGTCAAGGCAATCATGGAAATGGATTCACCAATGAATATCAGTCAATTGAGATCTCTATAAGGGCACCTTCAGTCAATCAGAAGATTTGTCTCACATTTAGCTGACAGAAGTCATCCTTTTTAGCATTTGTTGCATAAAAACATCTTATTCAAATGGGATGATAAGTGTGAAGCATCTTTTACTAAGATCAAGCAATACTTAGCCACTCCTCCCACTCTTATCTCACCAAATCTGGGAAAGCCACTCTTTCTTTATATTTCAGCTACATAAGTTTCACTCGATGCTCTATTGGCCCAACAAGATCAAGAGGGAAAAGAGAAGGCTATCTATTATATCAGTCGCACCCTTGTTGGATATGAACTCAATTATTCACCAATTGACCATGCATGTCTAGCAGTGGTCTTTGCTTCACAAAAGTGGGGACATTACATGTTGTCTCATTCTATCAAGCTCATTGCAAAGATTGAACTTTTGAAGTATCTTTTGAGCAAGACTGCATTAACAGGAAGGTTGGCTAAGTGGGTCATGTTGCTTAATGAATTCGATATCGAATATGTGGAAAGGAAGGCTATTAAAGGGCAAGTAATTGCTGATCAATTGGATGAGGCACCATTAATAGATGATTATCCTATACAAATAGAGTTTCCAGATGCACACATCCTAACATTATCTACACAAACTTGGAGGCTATATTTTGATGGATCCTATACTCAACATGGTTCAGGAGCTGGGGTCTTATTTGTTATGCTACAAGGATATACCATACCAAAGTCCTACAAGTTGCTTTTTCCTTGTACAAATAACATGGTTGAGTATGAAGCGCTGATGATAGGGTTGAAAATGGCTCTACAATGGAATGTGACTGAATTGAATGCCTATGGAGACTCCCAACTAATAATCAATCAGGTTAATGATGAATATCAGACTAAGGATGACAATTTGTTACCATATAAACACATGGTAGATGACTTTAAGAAATATTTTTCAATCATCACCTTTGAGCAGATTCCAAGGCAAGAAAATAAGGCTGCAGATGCTATGGTGACAATTGCTTCTTTGTTTAATGTAGAGGATACAAAAGGCCATTTTAAGTTCTTAGTGGAATCCTTGATTTATCCTTTGTACAATGATCCTGATACACATATCATATGTCATATTATCAGACAAAATTCCCCTACCTATGGAAAAATATATTCCTATCTGAAAGACAATATCCTTCCCCCCGACCTATCCAAAAATCAAAAGTGAACCTCTCTCCGCCAAACCTCCCGCTATCTCCTAATATCCGACACCCTATATCGGCGAGGTCTTGACGGTACTCTCTTACGATGTCTTGAACATGCTGAAGCTCAAACTGTCTTACAAGACGTACATGAGGGTATATGTGGAACACATTCGAGTGGTCCTTCATTGGCTAAGAAGCTCATGTGTATGGGTTACTATTGGCCTACTATGGAAATAGATTCTTTTCACTTTGCTCGAAAGTGCAAGAAGTGTCAAATTCATGGGAATCTTATTCATGCACTGGCACAACAACTACATCTTGTTACAACCACCTTTCCATTCAGTCAGTGGGGACTCGACCTTGTGGGCATAATTCACCCTCCATGTTCCAATGGCCATAAGTACATTATAACCGCCATTGAGTATTTTACCAAATGGATTGAAGTTTTTCCCTTGATCACTGCCATAGGCAAACAAGTTGCTATGTTTATCCTTAACTATATCATTTGCCGATATGGCATCCCTATGCACCTCATTACAGATCATAGGAAAAAATTTCAAAATCAAGATAGTTATGCGCCAAATTCCATATCACCCACCATTATTCCACTATCTATTATCCTCAAGGTAATGGCCAAGCTGAGGCGTCCAATAAAACTATTGTCAAAATCCTTCAAAAGACTGTCAATGACGCTGGTCATGACTGGCATGTCCATTTGAACCCTGCCCTCTAGGCCTATCATACTTCCATCCATACTCCAACCGGTGCCACACCATATTCCCTTGTTTATGGATCTAAAGTTTTCCTACCCCTTGAGGTCAAGTTATCTTCTCTTCGAGTGTCCCTGAAAGATTTGATTCCAGATGAAGAGTATAGAGTTACACGGCTAACTGAATTAGAATTACTGGATGAGCACCGTCAATGAGCCTTTGATCATTTAAAAGTCTATGAGCAAAGGATGTCTCATCAATATAATAGTAAAGTGAAACCAAGATAATTTTAGGTGGGTGATCTAGTCCTTCGAGAGAATCCCAAAAATCAGCAGCATCGTGAGAAAAAGGGCAAGTTTGAGCCCAATTGGTTGGGTCCTTTTGTGATTACAGCAGCCTATGGTTCTGGAGCCTATCAGTTGTCAACATCTGAGGGCGATCCCTTGGATGAGCCTCTTAATAGCATGTACATAAAGAATTTTTATGCATGAGATCCCAGTGCAGGGGATATAATCAGAAAAATCAAAAAAATCAAAAAATCAAAAAATCAAAAAAATCAAAAAAATCAAAAAAATCAAAAAAAGAAAGAAAGAAAGAAAAAAAATCAAGAGAAAATTGAAATAAAAGCATGTGGTGAAAACCTGGAAACAGGTTCCATTTGCGACAAGCTAGCTCCTCCCTCTATTAGGATTCTTCTAGCGTCTTGTCCCATCTGTATATAACCATAATAACGTGGCTTTCATAGTCACCATTCGCCTTGTACATATCTTAATAAAATGGCCAATCCATGATTCCTACCCATTTGTATGAATCCCCAATAAAACCCCATCATAGCTTGGTCTACTATCTTGGTCTTCACCCTAGTCCAGTGTGTCTTTCTTCACCCATAAAAGTCAGTCCATCACCTAGCTGGGGGCATGTCCTCGACCTAGTTTTTGGAAGTGGATCTGCGACAGTTGTGACTCTAAGAGGACAGAACGGAGTATTTTTAACCAGACAAGAAAACACAATCAATGGTTCTTATACGATGCTATTCTAATCATGATCCATAACCTATGACATATCTTTCAAAATATGACTGTTTATCTATACATTTGCAACAACATCATTATCAACCAAACTGATCAAACAAACTCAACACTATCTTTTGGCAAAGAAATGTATATTCATGACAGGCATGTTAGGATGAT
>MU224127.1:1841184-1853705 GCA_018584345.1 Thuja plicata
CATCCTCCCTATTCTTTCTCTCACATTCCAACTATATCCCCTTTTCTCTCAACCCCTTCAACCAAGTCAATAGTAGCCCTAGGATCTTCCACCTTTCATTCTCCACCCTAGGATTGTGCCACCTAGGTTTAGGTCCTTCAAAATCCTATAAAAGGAGCCTCATTCCCCCTTTGTGATCTAGTAGTGAGCATTTAAGCAATAGGTAATCAAGCACTCAAGTGATCAAGCATTCAAGTATTCAAGCATCCAAGCATCCAAGCATTCAAGCAATCAACCATTTCCACAAGCATCCAAGCATCCATTTCAAGCAATCAACCATTTTCACAAGCATTCCATCATCCATTTGCATAATCAAGGTTTTAGACCATTTTTCATTCATTCATACAATCTCCACACTTTGGGAGCATCTTGGACAAAAGAGCTTCATTTGGAAATCTGAGAGCTCAACATACATTCAAGAAACCAAAGCTAGGAGGGCAAGGGAGACAAGTTGCATTGGGTAGGTGAAGGTAACTTTATTGTTTTGCTTCATTTAAACTTGTAATCTTCATTGTGTTTGCATTTAGATTGATTTATTAGTTAGATTGATTAATATCTCATTTAGAGTAGTTGCACATCTATTTTGCATACAGGGTTTATGGGGGTTTGTTGGGGTCCTACTTTTTGTTCGTAGCAGGCTTTCTATGTGTGTAAGGGTTGTTGATGCTTATCTCTAGCACTTTTATGTAAAAGGTTTTGGGGTCCTTTCAAAACATGTATTTACCTTAATTAGAAACAAGTGCCAAGTGGCCAGTACTTGTCGTAATTCATTATAATTTTAATTATATATGTAAATTCAATTCTAATTTTATTATCAATATTAAATATATTTTAATTAATACTTATTTAATAAAAATTAAAAATGTTAAAAATTAAAAATTAAATAAGAAGTTTTGTATAAAATATTTAAAATAATATTTAATAAGTTATATTTGTATATATTATAGTTTTATTTCTATAGTTATAATTGTAAAAATTTAAAATATAGCTATAGATTTTAAATGTAACGTGGAATTTAAATAATAAATAAGGGGTTAGTAAAATATTAAAATTACATAATATTGCATATATGATATAGTATTTTTATATTATATATATCATAGAGTAATATATATTATATATTTGAAATTGTAATAATTATTTATAGCATATATATATTAAAAATATAATATAGAAAATATTTTAGAATATATAATAGTTATATATTATAATATTGTTCAAATATATTGTAATTTAATTTTGTAATGAAAATTGCATGGTTATAGTAACAAAATATAAAATATAATATCTCATAAAAATATACTAAATTATAAATTAAAAAAGTAATTTCATTCATGAAAATAAATTAAATTATATATGAATTATACATTACAAAACTATGGTTAAAATAAAAACAAAACAAAAATAATAGAAATTGTCTGAAAAAAGGGGTCCTATAACACCAAACCAATTCAACCAATCATATTTGAGATAAGTAATTTTTATAATATATAAAATTAAGAAGTATTTTTCAATGTGAATAAAACAAATAAATAATGAATAATATTTAATATTTAAAAAAAAGGCTCAAAAGCAAACTTACCCTCGATGCCCTAGTAGGACAAAAAACATAATCGAAAAGGCAGAAGAAGGCGAATGATGGTACTGCTAATGATAACATTCATCCTTCGCATTTCTGGAGTACGAAATATGTAATAGGTACTTCAAACTCATTCAAGGTTTTGGAGGAAATAGGCTGCAATACATTTCAATCAAACACCAGATTTCTCACCATCAATGGCAATTCGTCTACAATTTCGCCCAAAAAGAATTGTGACCATGCTCCCCAGCGAAGGTATACAGCGGAAATTTCTAACCCAACCTTTAGGGAAAAGGCAGAAAACAGCTTCAAATCGCAAATATTATATCTTAACAGGAAAATCCTGTAAGCTAACCAAGTTTTTGGAGACCAGAGTGCTCGACATATTAAAAAATATGCAACTGCAGAACAAAAAGTAAATTCAACCAAGGGTTTGATGAATAAGCTGCAGGATCCATGGGTCTCGAAGGTACAGCATGTACAAAAATCTAAAGATCTAGGATTCACTTTTGGCTCCAACTCGAGGAACTCAAATGACTCTGGATAGAATGTTCATGAAGGAAAATATTTATGGAGGAAAACAAAATTTGATGGTACCACTTCTCAACATCTAGGGCACAATCATCACGCCATCAACAGTAATAACAAGAACAAAAATGATAAGACAACCTCCAGAATGCGTAAATCTAAGGAAAAGAAAGGACTTAAGGGTGAACCCCATATCTTCATCCCTACCAAAGTTCATGACTGGAGAAAATAAGGATCCTCTAGGTAGAAGGCTATATATCAATAAAGATGAAATCAATCGACTCTGTGAGTAACGACATTTCAACCCTAATTATCAATAATGAAATATCAAACAAAGTATGGGAAAGATGTCACACAAATGAATATTTTGAATACTAGAAGGGTGGATCTGTATCTACCTCCTCTGTAGCTAGATGGCTAGCAGACGGCCTAGGGGAGAAGTTAATTATCACTACCATGAATGAACAAACACTTAATATTGAACTATCTTCTGAAAATTTGGTTAATGAATTAGTTAATGCAAAGGATATTTTATTCAAAGGTATCAACATCTCCGTTAGCATATGGAAACCCAGTTTTAACAACAAATCAATGGATATTTTAGGCTCTTACCAATGGATTTGTATCAAAGACTATCCTATTGAGTTAATGCATCCATCCATCCTTAGGAAAATTGGTAATTTGGTAGGTCCGGAGACAGGGTTTGAAATGTGTTTCATGGAAAATACCATAGTAAAAATTTTGATTAGGAAGGAATAGCCATGTCTGAATCCTATCAAATCATTACCAACCATTCTTTATACAACCTTACCCCAGAATTCTATGAGGGGCAGATCGGAGATATTTCTTTATTTAACTCACAACTAGAAGATAGCTTTAATCGCCTCTCCTCGACCACCAACTTGCGGGAACTCCTTAAACCATGTATTTTTCCTATTTGTTTCATCCATGAATCTTCCTCTGACACATCCTACCCTTGTCCATAAAGTCAAGAACTCAAATCTTGCTCACAGTCTTACGAGGAAGGAGAGATTTATGAATCCCCTGCAACCATTGCAACCCAATCTTTACCCTGTGAAGGTGTTTTTCCCATGCGACCTAAGATTGAAGTTGTCATCCAAGAAGGTACTAAGGAGGATCTCATAGTCTCCAAACCTTATGAATCTATGTCTCCTATGAACCATCCTAACCCTGAGCTGGAACCCCATATAAACTTAAACTCTATTGACCCTGACACATAGACCATTAATACCCATGAACCCAAATCATCCCAAAACCTCCACCCATCCCTCATTTATTTGATTCATTCCTTTGTTCCTTCCCTCGGTATAATTCATGTGGGTCAAATGATATGCCCTATAAATACTAAGAAACTGGCTTCCCCCTCTCTTAAGGACCTATCAAATACTATAGAAAATGAAATATTGGACGATACCCTGAACAATATTCTTGAAGATTTTATGGATATGGACCTTATAAATGCTCAAAGAGATTTCTTTATAAATAAAATCCAAGAATTGGAAGCCTAGGAGGCTAAACAACATGCTCTAGAAACTGAAATTGTTGAGCTGGATGCCTTGGAAAATAACCATGTACTGGGTATTATTTTTATCGAGGAGGCTGCAATCACCCCTGATTGTGCCAAATCCTCCAAAAAAAGAGGTAGATAATCCCTTATGGAACTAAGGAGTAAAGTTGGCAATTTGGAAAACCAAGCCAAAATAACAGATTTATTTCATATTGGGGGGGGCAGTTCCTCCAAAAGGGGAAATGAAAACCCTTTCATGGAATGTTAGGGGTTGTAACGCCCCTAACAAGCAGTGATTACTTAAACGTTGTATGAATATGTTTAACCTGATGCTTCTTCGGGAAAAAAAACTTTATATTAATGAATTAGAATTACTAAAGGAAAAACTAGGAATATGGGATATTTGGGGTGTACCTACTAAGGAGCTTTCGGTGGTATAGCCATCCTAGCAGGCCCCGGGAAAATGAGTTATACACCTATTTACCATAATAAAAATTGGATTATGGGTGATGTAATAAGTATTAAATCTAATCTAACTTTCATCATTATTAATATATACAGCCCTATAAACTTACTAGAAAAAAGAATAATATGGCAAGAAATTAGTATCACTCTTAACAGCTACCCTAATCATACTATTTTTATTGGTGGGGATTTCAATACTATCTTATACCCTACTGAAAAAGTAGGGGGCAGAATTTCCACCAACAAATTAATGGAGTAATTTAGTACATGGGTACATAAAAACCATCTTATGGATTTAAAAATAGATGAAGGGGTATTTACATGGACTAACAAGCGGAAAGGCAATGAAAACATTGCACAAAAATTGGACCACTTTTTCTTTAAAGGTAATTGGTCTGAAATCTTGTTCTATCTCACTACTTAAATTTTACCTTTCTTGGGTTCTGGTCACTTCCCTATTCTCCTCTCTATTATGGATAACCCTAAGACCCAGTGCAGTCCATTTAAATTCAAACAAATTTGGTTCAAGGATGAAACACTTTTACCTCTCATCCAGCAATGGTGGAAAAATCTTAATTTTAAAGGCTCAAAATTATTTTGCGTGGTTAATAAACTCAAGAATATAAAAAACAAATTGATAAAATGGAATAAGGAATAGTTTGGTAACATCTTCAAAAAAAAAATCAAAATTGAAACTGAATTAGAAACCCTAAAAAGACAAATTATCAATAATGGGATGGACTTTGAAGATTTTCAGGATGAAAAAGCTTCTCAAGGTCAAACTTGAGGATATTCTTGCCAAGGAAGAACTCTACTGGAGGCAGAAATCCAGGGAGACCTGGCTTGAGGCAGGTGATAAGAACACAAATTTATTCCACAACTGCACAAAATCTAGAAGAAACATTAACAAAATAACAAAAATATCCACCCATTATGGCAGCATCACAGAAAATCCTACAGCCATTAAAGAGGAAGTCATGAACCACTTTCAAAGTATTCTCAATAAATTTGAAACATCATATTTAAATACTCAATAAATCTTTTTAAACAATATTCCTAAAGTAATTAACCAAGAACATAATAAATTATTGACAGCAAAATTCACAAAAAAAATGTAATTCAAAATGTATTAAACAAATGAATCCGGATAAAGCCCCAGGTCCCGATGGTTTTCCTACCCTTTTTTTCCAAAAATGTTGGCATTTCTTAGGAGATGAAGTGGCCGAGGAACTTGAAGGGGTGGTAAATTTGGGTAACTTATCAAAAAAAGTTGATAACACCTTCCTAGCCTTGATCCCTAAAAAAGAACGCATTGAAAGTCTTAACAATTGCAGACCCATAGCGCTCTATAACACCATCTACAAACTCCTTTCCAATGCTCTAGAAAGAATAATACAAAATTATTTTCCCTTAATAATCAATGAAGAACAAACTGGTTTTGTGTTGATGAAAAGTTTTCAATTGTGTATTGTCATTGATGTTTACACAAATGTAGTGATGTTACGCAAATGTCTATACCCAAGCCGAGCACAGTCAGTGTATGCCAAGTTCTCTCAGTCATTGAAGAAGACCAAAGTCATCTTGAGTTCTAACCAAGTTCACTCAGGCATTACAGTAACAGTCAGACATTGAAGGATTACAGTGTTAATCGAGTTATGCTTTTAGTGTCAACCGACTAACAGCAGTTTACATTTTATGGTTAATTGGTTATATGCAGCTGATAGACTTAAGTTTAATTATTTAGTTGGAATTTTATTCAAGCAAACTTGACAAGGCTTATCATATATATATATATATATATAAGGTCAAGTGTGGATTGAATGTGTGTAAGAAGTAAGAAGAAGAAAATTTTGTGATATAAAGAGCAAAAGAAAAATTAGATGGGATTTTGATTAAGGACACAACATACAGAGCAGCAATAGAATATTTGATCAATAAGGATCCAGTGTAAAACCAAAGTAGAGATCTAAATCAACAAAGATAGTTTCTTGGACAAACAGTTCAATCCATTGTTACTCTCTAACAATTGTAGCAATGATCCAAATCTCTTTACGGAGTAGACTCAACAATATTTTGTAAATCCTCTCACAAGGTGACATTTCTACATTGAAGTGTTTGAAGACTTCTAACAAGGCCACTCCTTACAGGGTGATTAAATCCTTTAACAGAGTCACACCTAACGATGTGTATTGTAACCTTTATCAGGGTTGGCTCCTAACAGGGCTCACTTTAGAAGAGTGAAAAATAGTAACTAGTTGCAATTGGTGGTTTTCCCAAATTGGGTTTCCATGTTAAATATTGGTGGCATCTCTGTACATGTTATTTTCTTTATGCTTTATGTTTCTACACTTAATGACTAAAGGATAATTATAGTTAATATCTTAAAGGTTTGCTTTGTTAACTGAGTGACAATAGATTATCTATGTTAACCGAGTAACAGTGATAATTTTAATTAAGACATCTAAGGGACTTGGATTTGTTTTTCTGGTAATTGATTCACCCCTCCCCTCTCAGTTACTCAACTTATTTCCAAAAATTGGTATCAAAGTTGTTGGTGCTTTCAGCGAAGGTTTCAAGGCCTAAGCTAAAGATTAGAGATGTCTTACAAAAGGAATATCCCCAAGCTTAATAAAGAGAACTTTGTTGCATGGCAAGATTTGATGATGCTACAACTGTCTACTATTAGAGACACTAGTTTGTGATTCCTAGATCACAAGTATGTGGAACTGTCGAGACCTATGTTTGTGGATCAGATGATGGACATGAAGAATCACAACATAATGATGATTGATATAGATTCTTCACTCAGCTATTCTGAATTTGATAAAGTCAAGGACTGCCCTTTTACCTATGATATGTGGAAGAAAATACATGATATACATGGAGGAGATGAAAATTTAAAGAGATCCAAAGAAGAAATTCTTAGAGGTCAGTTTGATCAGATGAAAATGAAAGAACGAGAAGACATTACAAACTATAGTGAAAGAATCAAGAAAAGTGCCAGTGCCATCAGAGCTGTCAGTGGAACAATTGAGGACAAAACAATGGTTAGTAAGGTATTGAGAACTTTAATTCCTATTTATGCTATTAGAGTTTTAAATATTCAAGATATGAGGTGCAGTAATGATATAACTCTAGATGCATTGGTTGGAAGGCTTACAACTTTTTAGTTGGACAATTTTGACAATTATTCTCCTAATCCTAGCAATTTTGATACTACATTCAAAGCTAATTTAAACCTTGGTAAGATGGATAGAAACTCAAAAGGAAAATAGATTGACAGTGATAGTGATGATGATTTTGATGATGAAGATATGGAAATCATTAAAGCATTACTTGCAAAGAGAGCTTCCAAAGGAAAGTACAAAGGAAGAATACCACTGATTTGCTTTTCATGTAATGAGGTTGGTCACATTGTTGCTAAGTGTCCAAACAAATAAGACAAAGATGAGGAAAATTTCAACAAGAACAAAGGCAAGAAGGATTTCAAGAGTTACAAAAGCTACAAGGACAAAGGTAAGAAATTTTTTTATATTGCAAAATATTCTGATAGTGATGAAGATGAATATGAAATGGTTTACATTTCTATTAAGGATGAGTCAGAAAATGAAGATAATTAAAAGACAACACTTTACTCTCATATTAGCAAGAATGACACTTGGATAATTTATAGTGGTTGTTCTCACCACATGACTGGTGATAAAAATAAATTTGAACATATTGAGCACTATGATGGTGGGAGTGTCCATTTTGGGGATGATGAACCTTGCTATGTGAAAGGTAAACAAAGTATTTCTCTAACTGAAGGAATCAAATGTGATAATGCTTATTGGGTTGAAGGAATAAGGCAAAATCTACTAAGTGTGGCATAGCTGAATAACATTGGTTTCAAGGTAGAATTCATGAATGGTAAGGCCAAGCTCTTGGATGGTAAGGGAAACCTAGTTGGAACTGGCAAGAAAACAAAAGGTAATCTATTTTATCTTGATCTCACTAAAATTTCATGTTTTATTACACAAGTAGAATAAATCTCGTTATGGCATAAAAGGTTGTGTTAGTGAATTTTGATAACCTGTTCAACATAAGAAAGAACAAAAGAGTAAGAGGTATTCCTATTCTGAAGAAACTTGAATTAGCAATATGCAAACAATGTCAAATTGGGAAGATGGGAAAAACTAGTTTCAAGAGCAAGAATTACAATACATAAGAAGTCTTGGAGTTAGAGCATACTGATTTTTGTGGACCAATCGAAACAACAAGTTACACGGGTGAGAGGTATTTCATTCTATTTGTTGATGACCATTCCAAAATGATGAATTTTATGTTTCTCAAAGAAAAATCAGAAGCTTTTTAGAAGTTTAAGTGGTACCTTGCTAGATTTGAGAAGGAAATAGGAAAGAAACTTAAATGCTTAAGATCTGACAGAGGAGGTGAATTCATTTCTAATGAGTTCAATTAATTTTGCAATGAAAGAGGAATCAAGAAATAAGTATCTGACCTAGGTACACCACAACAAAATGGGATAGTAGAAAGAAGAAATAGATCTATTATGGATTGTGCAAGAACCTTGATGATTGAAAAGAATGTTGCTACCAAATACTGGAAGGAAGCCATCAGCACTGCAATTCACACGTTGAACAGAGTTCAACTGAAGAAAGGTACTGAGCAGACACCTTTTGAATAATGGTATGTCTATAAACCCAATGTTCATTATTTCAAAGTATTTGGAAGTAAATGTTACATCTTGAAGGAAGAAAGAAATGGAAAATTTGATGTAAAAGGTGATGAAGGTATATTCCTAGGCTACTCCTATAAAATAAAATCATATAAATGTTTGAATCTTACTACTCATAAAGTCATAGAAAGTGTACATGTAAAGATTGGTGAGTTTGTAGAGAGAAGTGATGAACATAGCAATAAAGAGCATGAGGACTAAATAAACTTTGTGTATTATGAACCTGATACTATACCTAAGACACAGGAAATGGTGATTGGATAGAAACCATGTCAACCATTGAACTCATCAGCACAAACCTTATTGCACCCTGTGCAACCCAAGCTGCTAACTAAAGAAACTGAGTCTTAAAATGAAGAAATTGAGTCATAGACAGAGGGAACTAAGTCACAGACAGAGGCACCCAAGTCTTAGACAGAGGTGCCTGAGTCTCAGATAGTGGAACCCAAGTACCATTTGGAAGAGAAGAAAAAAAATGTTTGTACATGGTGAACCAAGTGGAACAAGCCTAGAATCAAAGAGGAAGGAACCTGTACTGCAGATTATGTTAGAAGGCATCATGCACCTGAGAAAATAATTGAAGATCAGATAGAAGGTGTAATGACAAGGAACAAAATTAAAGTTACATGTTTTCTTAGTGAAATTGAACCTAGATCTATTAAAGATGCATTGAATGATGAAAGTTGGAAAGAAGCCGTGAATGAAGAGATTGAGTGGATAGAAAAGAACAAAACTTGGACTCTTGTACCTAGACCAAAAGACAAGAATGTGATTGGTACTAAGTGGGTTTTCAAAAACAAGATGAATGAAAAATGTGAAGTTTCCAGAAACAAAGCAAGATTAGTATGTAAAGGATATGATCAAGAAGAGCATATTGATTATGGAGAAAAATTTTCTCCTATTGCAAGACTTGGAGGAGTCATAACTCTCCTGGCATATGCAGTATATAAAGGATACAAGGTATACCAAATGGATTTAAAATCTACATTCTTGAGTGGAATCCTTGAAGAGGAAGTATATATTGAGCAACCTAAAGGTTTTGTTGATCCTAACAAAAGGAATATGGTTTTTAAATCACATAAATCCTTGTATGGACTGAAGCAAGCTCCTAGAGCCTGGTATGAAAGAATGCATTCTTACTTGATAAGTATTGGATTTCAGATAACTAATGACAATAGTAGCTTGTACATCAAAGAAGGACCTTAGAACAAGATACTATTAGCATATATACTTGTTGATGATAAATTGTTTACTGGATATGATAATTTATGCAAAGCATTCTCCGAAGCTATGAGTAAGGAATTTGAGATGTCTATGTTTTGTGAAATCAAATTATTTGTTGGTTTACAAGTTTATCAGATGAAGGATGGTATCTACATTACCCAGTCTAAATACATCAAAGAGATACTAAAGAAATTTGGAATGGAAGACTCCAGACCAGTTGGGACACCTATGTCTACTAGCCATAAGTTTTCTAAGGATGATGACTCAAAGGAAGTAAATCAGACTACCTACAGATCCATGATTAGTAAACTTCAATATGTTGTTCACACAAGACTTGATATTGCATTAGCAGTTGGTAGTGTTGCAAGGTTTTCAGCTAATCCTAGAGAGAATCATTTGATGGCTATCAAAAGGATTTTGAGATATCTTAAGGGTACTGAAGAGTATGGATTATGGTATAAGAAAGGAGGAAACTTTGATTTGAAGAGTTTTACTGATGTTGATTGGGTAGGAAGTGTTGATGACAGAGAGAGCACAAGTGGTGGAGCGTTATTCCTAGGTAAGAGGTTAGTCTAATAGACTAGCAAGAAATGGAATTGCATTTCTTAGTCTATAGCAGAGGAAGAGTATGTTGTTGCAGCAGTAAATTGTTCAAATATCATATGGTTCAAATATTTTTTGTCAGGTATGAAGGAGGAAATCAAAGAACCAGTTATTATCTACTGTGACAACACTAGTGCTATTAATATTTCAAAGAACCTTGTGATGCCTACTAAGACTAAGCATATACCAATAAAGTATCATTTCTTGAGAGAATTGGTTCAAGACAAGGAAGTAAGGTTAGAATATGTGAATACTAAAGAACAAATTGCAGACATATTCACAAAACCATTACCTAAGGATGCATTCTTGTATCTTAGAGGAAAGATTGGGGTGATTCCCCTAACTAAGGCTCACTAATGGACAGATTAGTGATGCATCAACCGAGCTACAGAATAGATTTAACATGTTGATACAAATTGTCAAAGCTTATTTCATATGAATCAATACAAATAGGTACATTATAACTTCATTAGATGTTTATTGGATAGCGTCTTTGGCATTGGTTTTCAAAGAGGGAGAGATTGTTGATGTAATGCCAGAAGAAATTATTAAAGGAAATATTATTAATGAAAGAGGGAGATAATTTTATCAGAAACAAAGATCAATGTCAGAGGGAGAAATCTGTATTTCAGTGATTGTGAAGACAGAGGGAGTTTTCTGGATGAGGATCAGAATGAAGCTAAGGACATTAATAAAATTTTATCCTTGTTATTGTTTCTCTATAATTCTTTGTGTGTGTGTGTATTTGGGTACCTGATAAGAGAGACACAATACATCAATAATTCATTGCATTAGTTCAAAATGGTTAGACAAGCATGTAAAACCACCTAATATCGACCCACTAATACATTTGGGGTCAATTTGCGATGTCTATGTGTCGCAATTGGGACAGCCATGTGTCCCAATTATGACAGGAATAGACGTCGCTATTTTTTAGTCGCAAAATATGACATCTTTCCTTTTCCATCACAATTACGACTACAATCTGTCGCTATGTAGCCCTATCAACCCCGGCATTTGGGGCATCACCAATACAGGAATCTGTCCCAATTGCAACGAACACCCAAGCAACTGGGACAGTTTTTGGACGTCGCCAATACAGCGACCCCGTCGTAATTCTGAAGGTAAGCGTCAGAATTGTGGCGAACACACAAGCAACTGCGATGATTTTTGGGCGTCACCAATACAGCGACCCCATCATAATTATAGGCGTGAATGTCACAATTGTGATGAACACCCAAGCAACTGCGATGGTTTTTGGGCGTCGCTAATACAGCGACCTCGTCATAATTCTGGGATCAACGTCGCAATTGCGACGGATTCAAGATTGAATTTAAAAAAATGGCATGCAAAACCATTGAAAAACATGATTTAAAACATCAAAAACATTTTCATTATATTTGTTTGGTTTTTCTCTGTATGTTTGTAGAAGCTCTGGTTGAAGAGACACACAAAAGAATTTTGACTCAGGGTATGAACAACCTTCAAATCATATACTTGTATGCAAATGTGCAAGGACAAATGTGATATTTTGACTAGTTGACTGAATGTGCATTTTGTGGGTAGATGGTTGAAATGCCCCATATAGATACAGATAACAACCCTTGGTTGGATGATCGTGATCGCAAGTGTCCACAATGAAAGATGCTTTAATCGTGGACAATAAGGGTCACCGTTCAACTTTCTTTTTTCCCTAGTATGGAACGATCAAATCAATTTCTCTCAGTTATGCACAAAATGGATTTATTGATTAGGCTTTAGAAATTGAAAAGAAAAGCGAAGTGGCAGGTGCAAAAGCCAAACTCTACAATCTTAGTCAT
>MU224127.1:1885854-1934900 GCA_018584345.1 Thuja plicata
CGGGTATAGACTTTCAAAAGCTCAAAGTGGGTCACTTAGTAATTCTGAATTTGAAAACACAGGAAATCAGATTTAATCACTATCAGAATGGTTCTTGAAAACTTGTCATCTGATTTCATAAATATTTTCAGACTAGAACATATGGAGTGTGTGACCACTAGAACACAGTACAAAATGAATTTTCTCAATTGGGTGAATTGGTCAAAAGTTATAACATATCAAACTGGGCTAATCAGATTTCTAGGCAGGACAAGAATGCAGACAATTCTGAGCAACCAACTTTGGGAAGTATGAAAGCTTATCAAACGGATTTAGAATGACCTGAGGTTTAAAAAATAAGCTCTCTGATATGCATGGAACACATTCCCAAAGTGGTGAACTATGAAACTCAACAGGGTGTAAGATACTCAGAGGCAAAGTAGGCTCCGGACAACAAATTGACAATTAAGCAACATGCAGATTTAGGTGACCCCCTCAAAATGACTACTCCCTAAACATGTTAGAATTGGAAATCAGGAGCTGGGACCCACTGCATATGTCAAATGGAAGGCATTAAAGCCTCTTCCAAATTTGTATCTCATAAAAATCATCCGGACACCTTTTTCAATCACTCGCACTGAGCCTTCTCACACAATTCTTCAAGGATATTCACTTTGCTTGTCTGAAAAATTTAACATGGTCACTCCAAATTTGTTCAAAATTTAGGAGTACCAACAGGTTGTCTTTCTTTTTTTTTTGTCTTCTTTTGTCTCCGAGACCTGGTCCCAGAGTTTGTTTGTTCTTTTGAGAGCTAAATTCTAGACTGTGGGATTCTTTGCCATCATATCTTCTTTTGTTAGAAGGTGTGGCTGTATGGAATCCCCAGGCCCAGAGCCTGGATGTTTTCTTGTCCCAGAGTTTTCAAAAATAATGCAACACATTTTTACCCTAGCGGTATAAATAGGAGTTACCTATTATTTTCACATTTACCACGATCAAACACCTAGAGCACTCAGAGTGATTTTAAGGTGATTAAACAGAAAATTGCTCCTTGTTCTTAGTGGTTAATTAAATAGTGAATTGCAGTGTTTATTCATGGTTTTTCAAAGGATAACTCATCACAGAGCACCTCCATTCTCATCTTCCTCATGTCCCCCATGTTTATAGGTAGGCCTTTGGCTTTTCCCTCTTTGTTTTCTGTCCTTTTGGTTCTCACTTGTTTTGTCTGGTTTTCTTTTTGGTTTTGCTTTCGCTTTCATCTCTGGTTTTATTTTCTGTCACCTCCCGTTGGTGGGTTGGCTCTGCCAGAGGGTTTTCCACCCTCTATATAGTTGTAATTTAGGAGTAAGTGCTTTGTATATTTCAGTAGGTTTCCATGTAAATACCTCTGTAAGTCTTTGTATGCATTGTACATTGTGTAAATTTTTGTTTGCATCTATATATATGTTCATTTTGGGCCAATTTGCAAGTCGTGCTTTGGCCCTCACTTGTGATTTGGCTCTATACAATTATTTTATATTGTACACTCTCCTTTGGAAAAACTTGTCACACTCCATGCGTCTAAAGCCCCAAATTTGGAGCTTATCTAAGAGAGATGTCGGTCTGGTTTGAACTTGCCACCTTGTTGGTTTTGTCCATGGCAGTTTTCTCTCTCCTTTGTCAAGTCATTCTTAATGACAGGTTGAGTCTCCCACGCATGCAGTCAAGTCTGACCCAAGTGGCATTCATTTCCTCACATGTTTAGACAGTTGTCAGTGTAAATGCCATTACTCCCATTACTGCATAGCCACATGACTTCCCCATGTTATCCTAGTGTGGCTCATTTCCGGTCATGTCAGTAACGGTTAGTTTTCTGGACTCTGGGTCCCAGGTCTTTATTTTCTCCTTGTTTCTTTCTCATCACATGTGCTAGATTCCCCAGAGGTCTAGGAAGAGGTCAAATTCCTAAGTCACTCTTATTACATATGTATCTTTTTAGGGTTTGACATTAGCTAACAATTCTTTCAGGCACAAATGTGATGCGATGGTAAGATCTCCAGAATCTAGAATAATGCTTTGTTTTATATAAATATTGATGGTCATCTTGCCTTGCAGGTTACCGAAATACCACCCATCAATCATGTTGGAAGCTTCTACATCATCTACACCCAGGATTCTAGATCTCCCCACCACTATTGCCACTCAGGCAGCTGTCAGAACAAAGGTTGAGAAGGCCCTAGAAAAACTCTCATTGACAATGAAGTATCTAAAGGGAGACACCATTGCGGGATCAAAGATTGATTCCAAACTTCAGTTGATCACCGACACCATTGTCAGAATGTGGGCCTAAATGCAGGCCCTAGTAAAGATGGTGTTCATACAATGAACGGTCAGAGATCCATTGGCCATCAATGTGGGCAATTTTAAGATCCTCAAATTTTCTTGCTTCCCCTTCTCCATGCAAGCCCCCCCTTAATTGTGCAATCCCTTGAGCTCATTCTCACTCTGGCGGGACACTAGAATATAGCCTTCCGGTCCATCATGCTTTCCACCCTAGTCCCCACCGGATATCCAATGCCTATAGTGTCTCTGGATGCCACAAATTTTCAGGCAAGACTGGGAATTCCCCAATTTGATGATGCGGTCATCCTCACTCAGGCTTTGGCCTTGGAAGAATTTCAAAAGTTGGAACACATGGCCCGGTAGTATCTCAACAACAAATGGCTTAAGGTGCCAAGGAAAGACTTCAAAAAGATGCAGCTAGAAATCCCCTAGACCGAATTTAAAGAAAGCTTACAAATGGGGATCATTGCACTATGTAGGCTCTTTAGACAGCCCCATGCCCATGAATTATTAGCATGGATGTACTATTTCTTGTTGGGCATCGCCTCTGGCGAGAAGAACTTTGATTGGGCCACCATCATTGCAAATCATGTGGACTCCCAACTTCTCTAGGTCACCAAGTCCTCCAAATTCTACATGATATCTTTTTTTTTGTGGGCACTAGCGCAACAACACCCCATCACAAATGGGTTACTAACAGCGGGTGTACTCAGGATTGGCCCAGGCCAGAATGCTCCCTGGGATTATTTCCCATAGATCCAATGGGAGGCTAGTTTCCTCAGCTTTTTCCGAGTGAATGACACCTTCATTTACTACAACCTCCTCACACCTACTCGAGATGTTGGATACCAGCTATCCAAGGAGGCAATGGACTTGGTCTGAATTTATGGCCATTATTATATTCAGTTTCAACAACATACATACATTTGGGTGACCGGCTTCTCTAGGAAACCCTATTTATTTCCCAAACATTGTGGGGATAAAATAATTCTTTTAGAATACTGCAAGTAGATCCTAGACCTGCACGCCCTCTTCACAGTGAAGAAGGTAACAAATGTCTCATTCCCAATCACTTGTGGTAATTACTCTTGTATTCTGGCTGCGACAAAGGAGGAAGACAATTAACATAAAAGTCTGGAGCTGAAAAAGTTTTATCTAGAGCGGAAGAATTTTTATCCGCTAGGCAAAATAGCTACGGCACTTCCCCAGGCATCAGAGCCCCATGAGTATCACATGGAAGATTTTTGGGAAGACTGCCAAGATGACTTTGAAGTCAGGAACCGGCATTTTTTCTGGATGACAATGGGAGTGATGAAGAGGCTCAAGCTTTGGAAGTTCCCAAATGACTTTTCAGATACTAGGCCCACAGTGGACCCATAATATAAAGAAAAGGGAGTAGATAAGATGGCCCTCCCTCTGGTAGATTGGGATGCACAGGAGGGACCAACAATAGAGGACCTCACCCACGACATGATCGAGTGTAGTCACGCATATTTAAAGAAGGCATGCCCAAGGAGTACACATAAATTTGGCCCGTTTGTGTGGGGTTCAACTTCTGGGGCCAGAACCTCCTCATAGGGTGAGGATATAGGAAAGAGGAATGTAGGGACCCTGTCTCAAGTCCTGGCAGCCGCTCCCATAGTGGAGAAAATGCAACAAACACTAGCAGCCTCCTAGCAAATGAAGGAAAAGTTAATCACCCAGTTAGCCACCCCGACCATTATGACCGAACCTGTCCACCCTCCCACTTCCCCTTCACTTGTAGCATTAATGGTCTGAGCAACAGGGACTAGGGTGGAGGAAGAGCGAGTAGCCATGTTGGATGCAGGGCCCCCATTGGTAACAAGGAGGAAAAAGAAAAAGACAACTGATCCTCATCCAAAGGTGGAGCTAGAGCTAGGGATGCCTAGCATCCCTGAAATATAGATTGTCTCCTCAGACTTTCCAGAGCCGGACAATCAACCCAAAGATCCCCCAGAGACCTCCCCTCTGCATGATGAGTTTGATGACCTATTTGGGATGGATGAACAGGTGAACTTACAGGGGGATATCTGGAAGGCAGTAGAAGAAATAGCTTCCCAAGAGGAAGTGGTGATCCCTCTTAAAGAAGAAAACCAAAGAGAAAGAAGCTTCCCAAGAGCAGGAAGTCTGGGTAGAACTAGAAAATGATCCTAAACAGAAAAACATGTCTGACATCCCAGAGATATAGGTTGTGATCACCACGGAGGATAGGAAAGTATAAGATGAGAAACCAGCATTGGTTGAGGGAACTAGACCTATGGGAACAACCATAACCTCAGATTCCATGCTCTAGATGCTGCCTCTGAAGAAGGTAACATTCAGTGAGGTAGTTTCAGCGGTCGCGTTATTAAACTTTGGCCAGATACCTCGCCCACCTCCAGAAGATATTCCAACAGGAGAGAACATCCTGGCAGACAACACTAAAGAACAACAGCAATGGTAGTAAGATGAGGGGCACCAGGGTAGATGATACTAATGCCACTAAGGTGGATGATTCTGGTGGACCCAAGGATATAGTAAAAAAGTTTAAAGAGGCTCAGAATATTGGGGACGCACAATAGAACCCCGGAGGGGATTCACAGAATCAAACTCTAGCAGCAAGGCCACCCCTGCCACCACAATGGTTGGTAGATTCAAGAAAAAGGAAGGCCCTAGCACTGGCCAAGGCCCATCTCTCTTCGGTAGAGATGGTGGTGCAGGTGCAAGATCCCCCCAAGGAAAAGAAAGCCTGAACAGTCCATACCCTCCATACTGGGCCAGGTGGAGATACATTTGCAGTAGTGGCAACACCTTCCCCACATGCAAATGAGGCGATGCCAAAGGCTGAAGATTATGCAATCACAGAGATATCTCTAGGGAAGAGGGGAAAGCAGGGTGAGTTAGACTTGCTAAAAGAAGCGGCCAAGGTGGTAGAAGCCCACTATGAAAAGGAAGCCCAGAATTTTAAGGCAGAAAAAGAGAAGAAGGCAAATCTTATCGAGCTTCTGATAGAACTCACCCAACCCATCAATTTCATTCCTCCAGAAGCTTCCTCTTCTAGAGCACCGCTCCCATAGGGTGACATCAATGTGCTTAGGAGTATGAAAAAGAAAGCATAGGCAATTTATGATTGGGTAGCAAAACAAGTAGGGAACGTTCGTCATTTCCTAGCAACCACACTCCCTAACCTATATGCAGCTGAGAATGTGTTGCATCAGGCTAAAACTACCATTACCATCTAGGAGGGAGAGGTTGAGAAATATGATGCTTGGATAGGTGAGTTAGGAGAACTCATGGGCATTGGGGAGGAAATTATCTCTGAAGCTGGAATTTTGGGAGAGGAGTCCTTTTATTTTGTTTGGACCCAACACTCTAGACTTGATCTCACATTGGAGATAACCAAGCAACTAGTAGGGGCCCTGCAGGACAAGGTGATAGAGATAGATTATTCTTTAAATTTATACAAGGCATTCATTACAAGGGTTTCAGGAGTTCATCCCTTTAGTACTGAGACATGTACTCTAGAGGAGTATGTCATAGGTAAATTTGATGAGCTAATGGAAGCTTGATATTAGTCCCCAGAAGGAATTGACGGAACGGAAATATCTCATATATCTCACATGGTGCTCTAGGGCCATGATGTTGCAAAGATGGCCACTGAATTCAAGGCAAAAACTCCAGATCTAGGTGAACAGGTGGAGGAAACCAAATACCGTCAAGCCAGCCTCAAGGACATTGATGACGATGGAATTTCCCAACTACTAGAAACATTCAAAGATAGAAAGGAACAATAAGGTTCTCTAGAGTCCAAAGATCTTCACCAACAGCGCACATTTTGTATTCATTATTTTTGGGGTGTAAGCTCCTGGATCCCAGAGTTCCAGATCTATAGTTTTGCATTCTTTTGATGACCCGTGTCTAGGTTCCCCAGTGCCAGATAGTCATTATCAATCAGTTAATAAGGGTATCAGAAAGTAGGTGACCCCAGCAAGGCACATCAGCTCAAGGCATGGTTCTGGCAGGTGGAATTCCCAAGGTGCCGCACAAGCATAACACCAGGTGAATCAGAGAGAGTGAGCCATTTTTTCATTGATGAGGCATGTAGCCTCAATCCCTAGGGGATCATATTTCTTCTATTCTCCCTCTGGCTCCCTTCTCGAGGCTGATTCTTTCATACCTCTTTTCTTGTCTCATTCTTCTAACATGTCAGACCTCTGTTCTTCTTGAGGTTGTTATAGCATGGTGCAGGTAGTACCGACCACTAGAAATTGTATTTTATTGTTGAGTGTAAAGTTAAGTTAGGTCATTTTTAGGGAAAATTTGTGTATAAATAATAAGTCTGACCTCATTCCAAGGGTCGGCAGAATTGATGATTTTGTAGTCCATAGCTATAGCATTTCAGTATTTAATTTCTAGCAGTTGCAAAGCTTAATGATCCTTAGTTCTTAGAAGTTCTCAGTAGATAGATGCTCCCCTGGAGCCATTATTGTATGTACCAATGCTCACTGGAAAACCTGTTAATGAAGAAACAAGAGTTATGACAATGATGTGTTGGAGATTTACTTCTGGCAGCTAGTTGTTTGTATGTTTGTCATTGATAAAAACATATGTTCTGTATGTACTTATCATAATGATGATATTAAACCTTGCACAGTTATATTCATGTTGTAGACATGTTTTTGATGTTTTGTTCATACACGCAGGATCAGATTTGATGTTTTAGATAAGTTGTGTTAATCTGTTATTGGCAGTTACAGTTTTTGGAGAGTATCTGTTCAGAGCCGACGTATTTATCATGTTTCTTGAATTGCACCAATCTTCCAGATACGCGTGTGTATATTCATTATTATTTATGATTTAGTCATGTTTGGTTAAGAGCACTTATCTTGTTTCATCAGTATCATGTTGTTTGACATAATTTGGTGAAGCCGACTTTGTGAAGCATCACGTCTATTCAGTTTATATTGGGTGATTGTAATTATGCTTGCGTGGTTAGTTTAGCCAACAAGGATGTTATGAAGAGTTGTCTAACAGGTCCCATGATCTCATACTTTGAGGAAGATACTTATAGTAGTTCATTTGTAAATGGTAAGTGTGAATGATAATAAAAGAGACAGAAAAAGTACAGAGTAGAATATCAGTTGTGTTTCATTCATCAAGGATCTATGTGAAGAAGCAATGGAAGATTACAATACATTGGAACTGATCAAGATAGTAGGTCTACTCTATAGTTCATCATCAGATATAGTGTATATCTATTCTATAGAAGGTTTTATCCTTCACCATTGAAGCAGTGAGTCCTCACCCTTAACAGGGTTGTTTGTAAAAGACTCCTAACAAGGTCAGACCCTTCACCAGGTCACTATACTTATTGCATTGTAAATAAAAACTCCTAACAGGGTTGCACGATCTTCTAACAGGGATTATTATAAACAATTATAGTTCATTATGGGTGCTAATTCCCATTGGGGTTTTTACCATTGGTTTCCTCGTAACCAAATTGTGGTGTTGTCTATTGTGTTATCCGAATGTGCATTTACTTTATTGTATTCTAGAGTTAATAAGAGAAAAGAATAAAATTAATTGATAACTGATTCACTCCCCCCCTCTCATTTATCCTTTGGGACTATTCTAACAATTGGTATCAAAGCCAAGTTCCTTGAAGAGAAAGCCTAACAACTTAAGGTAGATCAGATGTCATACTTCAGAAAAGAGAGTCCTAAGTTCAATGGAGAGAATTATCCGGATTGGAAGAACAAAATGATAAAACATCTACGGTGTGTTGGTTTTGACATCTTTGAGATAGCCACACAAGAATTTTTTATTCCCTCTCTAAAATACCTTGCAAGAGATGATTCTACTAGTAAACAAAAGGATACATTCACAACTAATGCAGTTGCCAAAGAAGCCCTTATAAGTGCACTATCTGACAGTGAATTCTCTGAGATCAAGAAAGTAGACAAGGCATACACAATATGGAAGTATTTAGAATACATGTTTGAAGGATATATCCAAGCAAAGAATGCGCGCAGGAAGACATGTAAAAAGAAATATAACAATCTTAAGATGTTACCTGAAGAGAACATCAGAGCCTACAATCAGAGGATAAATGAAGCAGTTTCTAGAATCAGAAACAATGGTGGAGAAATCTCAAAAGAAGACATAATGGACAAGCTGATGAATACATTGATAGTAGACTATGAGAGCAAGATCAATATTCTAGATGAAACCATGCAATTTTCAAAATACTTCAAGAGAGATAATTTGATCAGCAAAACCTCTACATTTGAGATATCAAGATTGAAGACTGAACCCAAAAGTGAAACAGCCTTCAAAGCATCAATACATGGTAAGAAAACTTTACACACTTCTGATGAGAAAGAAGAAGTTGATGAAGAACTAGAAGAAATTATTGCCATGATTACTAAAAGAGAAAAGAAAGGAAAAGGAAAGTATGAGGGACAACTTCCGTTCAAATGTTTTTCATGCAACAAGATTGGTCACTTTGCATCCAAGTGTCCCACAAGAGTCAAGAAGTTCAGATCTAATTACAAACCTAAATACAGAAAGGAACACTACCGTGCTGAAGAAGGTGTAACAAATTAAGATTCAGGAGAGGATGAAATTGGATTCATTTCCCTTAAAGACATGGAAAAATTGCTTGAGGAAATAGACATTGAAGATGAAAAGGAAGCACATAAGTTAGCCCTAATTTCCAAAGTAGACATCAGAACTGACTGGATCATTGACAGCGGATGCTCTCACCACATGACAAGTGATAAAGATAGATTTTTTCATCTAGAAAAGTACAAAGGTGGTATGGTTAGATTTGTAGAAAACACTCCTAAACCTATCATAGGCCGAGGATCTATCACCCTGGATGGAAAGAACAAGACAGATGATGTTTTGTATGTTGATGGATTACATCACAACTTACTAAGTGTTGGATAGCTACTTGACAAAGGTTATCATTTGGAATTCAAAGACAACAAATGCATTATTAACAATAAAGAATGTGACATGATTGCATCTGGCTCAAAAATAAAAGGTAATGTTTTTCAGCTCAATTCAAATGTAAGTTATTTTGTGCAAAAGTGGATGACAGTTGGTTACGGCATAAGAGACTCTGTCATATCAATTTTTATAATATAGTAAAGATAAGCAATTTCAAGGCAGATAGAGACCTTCCAAGTATTGCAAGATTAGTTGACACAATGTGCAGGGAATGTGTTATGGGAAATCATGTAAGGAACTCTTTCAGAAGCAAGCAGAACTCCGCTGAAAACAAGTTAGACCTAGTGCATATAGATTTATGTGGTCCTACTCAAACAAGATCATACTACAGTGAAAGGTATTTCATTTTGTTTGTTGATATTTTTCAAGGATAATGTGGGTTGCATTCTTAAAGGAGAAGTCTGAAGCCTTTGAGAAATTCAAAATATTCAAAGCTAAGGTTGAGAATGAATCTGGAATAAAATTAAAATGTCTAAGATCAGATAGAGGAGGAGAATTCACCTCTGACCAGTTTTATGAATACTGCAAAGAACATGGGATCAAAAGATAGTTGAGTTCTCCTAGAACCCCTCAGCAGAATGGGATCTCAGAAAGAAGGAACGATATCATACTTGATACAGCGCGCACTATGATGATTGAAGAAAAAGTTATGCACACCTATTGGAGAGATGCAGTCAATACAGCAATTTATACTATCATCAGAACACAACTAAGACCAGGTGCAGATAAGACACCTTATGAACTTTGGTTTGATAATGTATCTACAGTAAAATGCTTCAGAATCTTTGGCAGGAAGTGCTACATCAAGAGAGATGATGGTGTTGGTAAGTTTTATGTTAGAAGTGATGAAGGTATTTTCCTTGGTTACTCTACTAAAACCAAAGCATACAGATGTTAAAATTTGAGATTAAAGAAGATAATTGAAAGTACTCATGTAAAGATTGATGAGAAGATCATGGTTCAAGAGAGGTACTATGAATATGCACCTATGATTGAGGATGAACCCAGGCCTAGAATTAAAGACATTGTTATTGAAGAAATGTTTGATTGCATTGATGTATCATGTAATGAACCTGAATCAAGCATAGAAGTATCATAGATTACAGATGAGGATGTCACACCAAAATTTTCAAAATTTACAACTACATACCATTCAAAAGATGATATCATTGGAGATCATAGCAATAGTGTTTTAACTAGATCTAAAGCAAAAAATTTAACAGTGGATGAAGAGGTATGTTTACTTTCACAGATTGAACCTTTAAATGTTGAATATGCTTGCAAGGATTCTGATTGGCATAAAGCAATGGAAGAAGAATTAGATCAAATAATCAAAAATGATACATGGGAATTGGTTCCTAGACCTAGTGACAAAAATGTGATTGGAACAAAGTGGGTATTCAAGAATAAGATGAATGAAGATGGTACAGTGGTCAAAAACAAAGCAAGACTAGTGTGTAAAGGATATGCATAGAGGGAAGGGATAGATTACACTGACACATTTGCCCCTGTGAGTAAACTGGAAGCCATTAAGTTGTTCTTGGCTTATGAAACATTCAAAGATTTTAAAGTATATCAAATGGATTTCAAATCAACCTTTTTGAATGGTGACTTGAAGGAAGAAGTCTACATAGAACAGCCTAAAGGATTTAAGCTATCAGATAAACCAGACATGGTATGCAGATTGAAGAAAGCACTCTATGGACTTAAACAGGTCCCAACAGCTTGGTATGAGAGACTAGATGGTTATCTTACCAAGATTAGATTCAAGAAAGGAGCAGCAGATTGCAACTTATTCTTAAGAGAGACACCTGATGGATTACTACTTGTTTCCATATTTTTTGATCACATTATCTTTGGAGGTAATGACAAGCTTAGTGTAGAATTTGGAAAAGAAATGAAGAATGAATTTGAAATGAGCATGATTGGTCCTATAAAATATTTTTTGGGATTGAATGTAAAATAGACAGATAAAATAATATTCATAAATTAGTCAAAATATGTGAAGGAAATATTGAGGACTTTCAAGATGGAAGATTGTAAGCCAGTATGCACTCCTATGATAATAGGAAGCAAGATTTCTAAAGAGGATGATTCCACAGCAGTTGACAAGACATTGTACAAGTCTATGATTGGAAAACTTATATATCTTACTCAATCTAGACCAAAAATATCTAATGCAGTTGGCATTGTTGGTAGATTTGCAGCTGAACCCAAGTAGGATCACCTAATGGAAATAAAGAGAATATTCAAATATCTAAAGGGAACTATAGACTATGGTTTATGGTATCCTAAATCAGAGAATGTACAACTTCATATATATACAGATGTAGATTAGGCATGTTGTATTGATGATAGGAAGAGTACTTTAGGAGGAGCAATATTTCTTGGAGATAGGTTGGTTACTTTGATAAAAAAGAAGTAGAATTGTATCTCTTAGTCAATAGCAGAAGCTGAATATGTTGCAGTAGCATTGAATTGTTCAACAATGGTTTGGATCAAGCAGATGGTTAAATATTTTGGTATTCAGGTTTATTATCCTATTGTTATTTACTATGATAACACCAATACTATCAACATGTCCAAAAACCCTATGATGCATGCAAAGACAAAACACATTAAGATCAAATACCATTTTCTTAAAGAAAAAGTCTCAGATAATGAAGTAAAATTGGACTATGTAAGCACTAAAGAATAGTTAGCAGATATTTTCACAAAGCCTTTATCAAAAGATACCTTTGAGTATCTCAAGGAAAAGTGGGGAGTAATTTCCTTTCCTGAGTCTGATTAGATAAAGAAGCAAGTACATCAGTCCATGGTGACTGGTGAATGGTTGACTATTCTATTTCTGGAGTAGTACCTATACCTAATTGTTTATGGTGCCCTTTTCCATTGATGTCAAAGGGGGAGTATGTAGTAAGGGGGAGCATATACTCTGGGGGAGTATATAATCATGTAACTTAAAAACACAGATAGAAGAGCTGCAGTAGTGTAGAGGAATCTTTGATGAGGATATTGAGAAGATTGTAAAAAGAAAGAGGATACCATGAGCTGAAGATGTTTTTAAATATCATATGTTGTCATCAATGTCAAAGGGGGAGATTGTTGGAGATTTACTTCTTGCAACTAGTTGTTTGTATGTTTTTCATTGATGACAACATATAATATATAGCAATATTATGTATTTACTTATTAGAATGATGATATTAACCCTTGCACGGTTATATTCATGTTGTAGAAATGTTGTTGATTCTCTATTCATACACGCAAGATTAGATTTGATGTTTCAGATAAGTTGTGTTAATCTATTATTGGCAGTTACAGTTTCTGGAGAGTATCTATTCAGAGAAGATGTATTTACTGTGTTTCTTGAGTTGCGCCTATCTTTTAGATACAAATGTGTATATTCATGATTAGTTGTGAGTTATTCATGTTTGGTTAAGAGCGCTTGTCTTGTTTCATTAGTATCGTGTTGCTTGACATAATTTGGTGAAGCTGACTTTGTGAAGCGTCACATCTATTCAGTTTATATTGTGTGGTTAGTTTAGCCGACAAGGATGTTATGAAGAGTTGCCTAATAGGTCCCATGATCTCATACTTTAAGGAAGATACTTATAGTAGTTCATTTGTAAATGCTAAGTGTGAATGATAAGAAAAGAGATAGAAAAAGTACAGAGAAGAATATCAGTTGTGTTTCATTCATCAAGGATCTATGTGAAGAAGTAGTGGAAGATTACAATACATTGGAACTGATCAAGATAGCAGGTCAACTCTATATTTCATCATCAGATATAGTGAATATCTATTCTATAGAAGGTTGTAGCCTTCACCATTGAAGCAGTGAACTTTTGGACAGTGAGTCCTCACCCTTAAAAAGTTTATTTGTAAAAGACTCCTAACAGGGTCATACCCTTAACTAGGGAACTATACTTATTGCATTTTAAAGAACAACTCCTAACAGGGTTGCAAGATCTTCTAACAGGGATTATTATAAACAAGTATAGTTCATTGTGGATGCTAATTCCCACCGGGGTGTTTACCTTTGGTTTCCCCATAACCAAATTGTGGTATGTTTTATTGTGTTATCTGAATGTACATTTACTTTATTGTATTATGGAGTTAATAAGAGAAAAGAATTAAATTAACTGATAACTGATTCACCCTCCCCCCTCTTAGTTATCCTTTGGGACTATTCTAACATGATGTTGTTGGCATTTTGATCTCTAGATTAACATTCTTTTGTGCTGTATGTTTCTAATGTCCCTTTCTCTAATTTTTGAAGTAGATTAACGACCTTCTTTCCCCCTTGCTATTGAATATGTATGAACTGATGGTTTTGTGTGTATTCAATATTTTAGTGTAATATGTTAGAGAATGATTGATATTTTAAATTTATTTGCATGACTATAAGTAGATGGAATACTTCTAACCCTGGCATATCTTTTGAGGTTTATTTAGTTAACTAGCATGTGCTTTCAGTAAATCCCAACTTACCTAAAACCCCCAGAGAAGACAATCCAAGAAAACCAACTATCCCCCTGAACAAAATAGTCACACTCCCAACTTAGCTCCCGCACCGTTAAGACCCGACTCTCACATGCTTGAAGGCCCAGATAATTTATTCCCTAGACAACCTTTACAGGAAAAGTTGGCTAGTACCCCAGTACCCAGTGACAACTTACACCTGTTGGTGAACCCGATCACAAAGTCCCATCAATAGAAATTGGCACAAGAAGGAGGGCATGAGCTCATCCCCTTCCAGGGATTTAGATTCTACTCTGCCTGAGGGTTCCCCAAGACATATTTTTAGGAAGTAGACCTTTAGTGGGATTGGATCTTTTTCACCTACACGATTCAAAAGAGTCCTTAGATCATCCCCAATCCTAAAAGGTTTGTTGAACTCAAGCCTCCAGCTCGAAAGAAATAGACCCTGAAAGTCAAACTGCCAGCTAGCCTTGTCTGGGGATCTACTACGTCCCAGAATACCCAAGTCTCCCAGAAAATCCTAAGGATTAACACTCAGTCTAGCCAAAATCCAACACCCCCTGATGACTGCCTACTTTGGTAACACGGGGTCCCCAATGGGATAGTTTCCATGTGCAACAAACGATCTTCCTGCACACCTAGAAAAGATATACCCCCGATATGAGCACTTAGGCTCACAAACCATAGAAGGGCATCTATAGGCATACAAAGATGCCATGAACTGACACCAAATCCAACATCAAGATGTTGTGATCTGGATGTTCACTCTGTCCTTGGGATAGAACAAGCTAAACTGGTACCTTAACCTGCCTGTCAACTCATTCAACAGTTGGCAAGACATGGAAGATGCCTTCCTGGCGGCCTTATGTGTACATGTGGACCCAGTGTGGTCCCACAACCAGTTCATCTCCATCAGGAAAGAACTAAATGAACCCCTTGCAGCATTTAACCATCGGTTCTAGTGCACCTTGAAGTGGTGCACAGGTCCTTTAATCCCATCCCCAGAAGTGACTATCCAAACATACCTAAATGTGATGGACCTCTTCATTACCACTCTCCTATGGATAACTACCACCCCCACTGACCGAGATACTCTGGAAAAGCTTTAGAACCTAGCCTTGGAGTTGTCCCACGGTCTGAACAAATCTCCGGTTAGGATTGGGCAGAGCATGCCTTTCAACATGATACCCAGTGGAACTTCTTATGCCAGGGGATATAACCCCAATCAAGAAATGGGTGCCCCTGTGATGGCCACAAATCCCCCACCACCACCAATAGATCAGCAGGCCTGGTACGTATACACATCGCAAGCCTAGACAATACTAGGTCTGGAATTTGTCCCCTCGAACCAGCCACAACAAACACAACCACCACAAACACAACCTTCCAAAGTGCCTTTCTTCCAGTTGCCCATGGCTGGAGGACTATCGCCCTCAACTCTGATAGTTGTTTTTGCCTTCCCTGGGAACCAACAACAACAACCGTCACATTGTGACGCGAATACCTAGTTGTCTACTGACGTTGAATCCCTCTAGCAACTATTGTCCTCACTGATCATGGACATAGGATAGCTAAAGGCGAGGTCTTTTTCACCCCAAAACACCAATTCCCAGAGAGGGAATATCTTCTCCGGCCAATGAAATACCAATCTTGGAGGAAGGAATTACAACAATGAGCCTCAGCCCAACCAACAACAATGGAACAACAATGCCAACACCAGAGGTCCTCCTCCAAACCAAAACATCACTCAGGGTAGTGCTAGACCTTCCCATTTTACACTAGTCACAAAACTCCAGCCCCTGACTAATTAGAGTAGATTGCACAACATTGGCTCTCATTCCAAGGTGAACTACGCCATGCTGGAGAAGATCATCATGATCTCCCAGCTGGATAGACAACAAATTGTTGATCCTACTCCCCTGAAAACACCTATATAAGAGCCTACTCATGGTGCCTTCACCTGTGAGACCGTCTTCTTTGGAGCAGACAAAGAGGATGAAGAAGAGCCTGAATTGCAGGGTTTCTTTGATGAATCTATTATGGCCTTTGATTCCAATGCCTTTACCATCCCATGGACTCCTTACAACACTCAGAGTCAGTGTAGTAAAGGACTAGTTTACATGCCTACACCTCCCAAAGATACCCCTCCTTGGGACAACACTATTGATTGCCCCTTCCCACAAAAAGGGTCTAGCTCTAACCAAGCTAAGGACCCAGCTGAGGGAAGCCAACAATTCCCCGGGGGAGGTTTGACATCACAAAGGTGTTAGAATGGACTACCACCTCCATGACCTCGATGGAGGTTTTTCTAAACTATCCTGAGTAGAGGAAGTCTCTTATGAGGCTCTTGGGAAACCCAGAAGCTATCAGTTTCCCACCCAAGACCGTCACTTTTGATGACACCAACACGGCTGTCTTCCACAGAAACACCAAGGATCCTGATGGGGAGGTCACCTTACTCTCTGAAATTCCTACTCCCTTCTAGGAATCTCACCGGGAATCCTATTCAATTCAGGACTCTCTAGACTCACCCTTGAGTCTCTTAGGGCTGCTCTCAGACCCTGACCAGAAGGACTATCCTATTCCCTCTTTCCTAGGTTCCCTACCCACCGAAATGTTTCACTCCTCATCTCATCTTACTCCCCATGACTGAATCAGATCAGTCATGCACCTTTCTCACTCTATCTCCTTTCCCTACAAGTTCCCTAGCCGGACCATCTAGCTCACCTAGGACTTGTTTCCAACTCTGACTAGTCTCTCCTCAGTTCCAGACACAAACCCAAAACAAGAATAAAAATACATGATGGGTACCTTTTGACAGTCACATCCCATAAGCCTGATCATGAGGGTCAAAAGGTATCCATTAAACTGAAAATAACTCAGAATACTACTCTACTGTAGTTTGTACACAACAGAAAATATACAGAACACACAGAACACTCTTCTTTATTGAAAAACTGCAAATTACAATGTCATCTCAAATCTACTGTGCTAGCCTGTTCAATCTCTAAGTTCTTTAGCAACCACCCAATGGTTCCTTTCTCTCTCTTTTTATCCGCGGCCTCTTCTTGGTCTGTAACCGTTTTTAGGTTTCCTATCCGCCTGAGGAATCTCAACTGCCTCGGCTTTTCGTCTTCCTTCTGTAACTGTCATTACCATCTTTCTCTGCATGGTCGACGACGTGGATGACATTCTCCTTCGTGGCATTCTTTTTAGCATTTTTTGACTTTTCAACTCTTTCTCCTTCTGACACGTCATTATGTTTGATCATTTGACTGTTTCTGTTCTTTATCGCATAGTCGCGAATGAAATTGACATTTCATGTCTGGGTCTGCGACTGAGCGATTACCTACTCATCGCGCTCTCGCTATGTCTTTCCCTGACTTGACTTTTACCTCGCGACTGAGCGATGATTCTTTATCGCGCACCCGCAATGCATCGTCCCGAGCTATGTTTTAGGTTGCGACTGAGCGATGAGTTCAAGTCGCATACCCGCACTGCCTTTCCACGAGCTGTTATTTACTCTGCGAGTCTGCGACGCACATTAGTCGCGCACTCGCTACTCTTTCTGATGAGCTGGACATTCATTAGCGACACAGCAATACAATCATTCGTGCACTCGCCATACTTCTACCCGAGCTGCCATTTCCTTTGTGACTGAGCGATGAGCTCCCGTCGCGCATTCGCGATGCTTTCATCCGAGCTGCCTGTTGCTTTGCGACTGAGCGATACACCGTAGTCACGCGCTCACCGTGCTTTTCACTTAACCTTCAATTCACCTGCAACCTTGCGATGCACAAGGTGTTTCTCACTCGCACATCCTACTTAGTTGTTTGCTGCTCGGTGACTGAGCGATTAAGCGCTCGTCGCGTTGTCGCACCGGGTTTTCACTGACTGTGAATTGACTCACGACTGTGCAATGAGCTCCTCGTCGCATTGTCGTGCACTATATTTTCTGCTAGCCGTCTGCGACTGAGCGACTAGTTACTCGTCCCACACTCGCTCACTAATAAATTTAACTCGTGACTAGCTCGCGAGTGTGCGATGCATGATTTTTCTGCTCTCCACTGGCTCTGCAACTTTGCGACTGAGTGAAGAACTGTTCAGGCTTGATGACAAGGACCAAAAACTAACTGTGATCTGCTCCTTTTGATCACTCAACAAGAATTGCTAGGGTTTGGAGCTAAACCCTAGGGTGCTCTGCACCAGATCCTCCCTTCTTACTAGGCTTAAACATACAAGGGAAGAACCTACACAATTTCTTGGTATATTTGAGTGCTTCAGGAAACGTCATGCCCTTATCTATATGCCAGAAGCTCAGACTCCATCCCACTCGATCCAAAGGCATAGTAGTCCTCCTGGACAAAACTGCTATAAAAATGGTAGGTGAGTTGAAGAACGTCTAGATTCAGCTCATCTAGGACCACCGGATAGAAAGCATAATTGACATCCAAGTGGTGGACATCCCAGAGACTTACGGGATGTTATTGTGTTAGAATTGGTCTATGTCCCTTAATGGGTATTTCTCCACTGACTTTTCCAACTTTTGGTTCCCCTAGGAGAGGGAGCCTAACCAGATCCAAGTAGAAAGTGAGCCCAGGAAGAAATAGGCCCTCACCAAAGTTAGGAGGGTGAATGAAGTCCTCTTCTCTGAGACTTTGCCCGAGGTGTACAGACCCATAGAAATCTTGACATTTGATTTCAGCCCCGGGGAAGATCCCATAGTCTCTCAGAGAATTCAGGACCTAGAAGAAAAACTAAGGGGTGAGGTTAACTCACAGGGCATCGCAACAACCCCCACTACACTCTTATATGGCACTTGGTGTCAGGTGCATTATTAGAAACATTCAAAAATAGAGTGCGAACCATGCATTGTCACTGCTACCCACCATATCAATGCCCTCTGGGAGAAGAAACATGAAGTGGATTTTCCTAGACACAGCAATCATCCCAGCGGTATCCTTATGATCTTGCTATTCTAGGAATCCTAGTCATAGGCTTCTCCAGAGGAAAACCTCACCCATGAGCCCTCAGAGCTGGGGGAAACTCCTCCCAACCTTCCCAAAAATAATCCAAAGGCCACTTCGCCTTCCCAGTCCCAGACAACAAACAATGACTTGTGGACCCTAAAGTTTGACAGGTCCCGGTCTAAACAAGGCTATGGAGCCAGAGTGGAATTGATCAACCCACAGGGGAAATCCTTTCTCACATCTTATAGGCTACAATTCAACTACACAAACAATGTCATGGAGTACGAGGCCTTGGTCCTTGGACTCCTATTTTCACTAAGGAATGGAATCACCCGCCTCTAGGTGATGGGTGATTCAGAGTTGATCATCAAATAGGTCTGGAGCCAATACACTTGTCATTATAAAAGGTTGGCCGCATATCACAACTGGGCATGGAGCCTTAGAAAATATTTTTATGCCTTCGGTATCGAACTTATCCCCTAGAAAAGAAACTATGTTCCGGATGCCCTCGCTGTATCTGCCAGCACCCTCAAGCCAATGGCTAGCTTCCGGCTCCAAAAATTATCTGTTGAGATGGTCCCTACCCCATCCATTCCAAATAATGTCACCCACTTTCAGGTCTTTGAGGATGATTAGCATATTCTAGCTTTCATGGCCAATGTTGGTGTTTTTGAGGATTAGATAGTGGAAGAAAGAGATCGCGAAGATACTGGGCAGGGTGAAGAAGATGATGGGATCATAGACTTACCAACCAACACCATCCATAAGGGAATGGTAGCACTGGAATGAATCTTTGACTCAAACCCTTGGGGCAAGGAAAAGACATCATCCTCCTCGGAGGGAGTAAAATTTGAGAAAATAAACATTGGCCAGGTCGGTGAAGAAAAATTAGTACACATTAGCACCTCTTGCTCCCCTGAGGAGAAGGAGAAGATTCTCACAGTTCACTGAGAATTTATTGACATAATTGCATGGGGGTATGAGGATTTGAAAACCTATGACACATCCATCATGACTCATACCATCCCACTAAAACCTGATGCTAAGCCCTTTTAGCAAAAGCAAAGACCGGTAAACCCACTGATCAAGCCTCTAAATCATCAGGAGGTTCAGAAACCATTGTCAGCCCAAATTATCTTTCCTATCTGGCACACTACATGGGTTTCCAACCTCCTCCCTCTGAGGAAGAAAAGAGGTGAAATCCACCTTTGTGTGGATTTCTAAAATTTGAACAAGGCATCTAAGCAGGATAATCACCCTCTCCCCTCATTGGATGAGGTATTGCAAATCATGAATAGATCACAAATGATGTCCTTCCTAGATAGGTACTCTGGGTATAACCAAGTCATGGTTAAGTACAAAGATAGAGACAAAACGGTGTTCACCACCAAGTGGGGAACATTTGTATACCAAAGGATGCCCTTTTTCCTGATCAACGTAGGGGCCACATTTCAAAAGGCTATGGACATTGTGTTTGAAGGCCTAGTTAACCGGTGTATAATCATCTACATGGATGATTTGACCATCTTTTCCTAGAACAGGTGTGATCACTCCGCCCACCTTGCCCAAATTTGTGAGATATGTTGCTGATATGGGATATCCCTCAACCCTAAGAAATATATATTTGGGGTCACTAAAGGGAAGCTACTTAGGCATATTGTCTGCAAGAAGGGTATATCTGTTGACCCTAAGAGAGCTAGGCACTGTTAAATCTACAGATGCCTGGCAAGAAGAAGGAAATGAGATCTTTCTTCAGAAAGATAAATTTTTTCTGGCGGTTCATCACTGGATTCGCTGAGATAGTGAAACCACTCAATGAGATGATGAAGAAAGATACAAAGATTGAGTGGAGTACTAAAGAAAAGTGAGCATTCACCCAGATTAAACAAACAATTATGGAGGCACTAGTCTTGGCTAGTCTGGAATACTCCCTCCTTTTTCACATATACTCCTTTGCTTTGCCACATTCTTCTGTGGACGTTTTGACCCAAAAGGTCAAAGTGGTAGAACTACTAATAGATTTCATGAGCTCCCCCTTTAAGAACACCAAAGTCTAGTATTCACCATTGGAAAAGTAGGCCTTTTCTCTCATTCGCGCCGTGAAGAACATTTGGCATTACATTCTTTGGAGAAAAGTGCACGCTATCATCCCAGACCAAGCTGTTAAGTCTCTTCTCCTATAGAGTGAATTGGGTGAATGACAGGGGAAATGGATGGCCATCCTCTCAGAGTACAATTTGGAAATGCAACCCATAAATATAGTCTGAGGCCAGGGACTATGTAGAGTGATGGCAGAAGGAACCCAAATATTGAATGCTAGACATATACAGTGGATTCCATCTCTCAAGATCTGTGGTATACTGACCTGGTATACTTATTGTTGAACAACATATGCCTAGAGGGGCTACCCCCAAACAAACGTCGCACCCTATGACTGAAGAGCACGCACTTCATGATCAAATATGGAATGCTCTTTCATAGGAACTATGAAGGGGTATACCTTCGGTGCATAGACAGGAACCAAGCTGTAAGAATGATTGAAGAATTTCATGGGCAGTTTAGAATCAAGCACAGCTCAACTAATGCCACTACCCATCAGATCCTTTAGGATAAATACTATTGGCCCTGTATCTTTAAGGATGTCTACACTCATGTTAGGAGATGCCATAGTTGTAAAACAGAAGCACATCATGAGCAGAACCCGGCCATGCCTTTGTAGCCGGTCTTCAAAGCTATACCCTTCGCCCAAAGGGCATTTGACTTTATCAGGAAAATCAACCCCAACTCATCTGCTAACCATCGGTACATCTTGACTACTACTTATTACTACACCCGGTAGTCTGAAGTGATTCCTTACAAAAACAACACGGCAGACGTAGTTATTAAATTCCTAGAAGAAAACATCATCACGCAATTTGGAATGTCATTTTCTATAGTATGTGACAATGGCCTGGTGTTTTCTTCAGCACAATTACTTGAATGGACCTATGATAGAAGGATCACCCTAAAGTTCTCTAGCAACTACTACCCCCAAGGTAATGGTGTTGTTGAATATACTAACAAATATCTACTTGAGGTGATCAAACATTTGTTGGAACAAAATCCCCGGGACTGGCACCAAAATCTTAGATTCACTCTCTGGGTGGATCGCATCTGAATAAAGGAATCCCTAGGGACATCCCCATTCCATTTTTTTTATGGCCAGAATCCAGTATTCCCCATCAACTTACAAATCCTGGTTTTACAGTTTATGCAGGAATTTAGCAAGCGGGACAACATTGTGGAGATTCAGATTTTGAACCTCGTGCGAATGGAGGAACAAAGAGATGCAGCCCTTGAACATTTTGTGCATCATCAAGTAGTAGTAAAATTATGGTTTGACTGAAGATCCCTGTATAAGGCCTTTCAGATGTTGGACTTGGTTCTCTTGTGGGACAAGGCTCAGGAAAAGAAGGGAAAGCACACTAAGTTTCAATGGCTCTGGCTTGGACCATATCTGATAACTGAGATCTATGGGGAAAATACTGATCACCTCAACACTATGACCAGAGAAGTCATCCCATTTCCTGTCAATGGGCAGTTTCTTAAGCACTACTTTGAATGAGGTAGGTGGTGAGTTTGTCCAAAGTTATACTATATGTAAAGTTCTTGCTTGTAAATATCTTTCTTAGTGCTTCATTTGGAGTGCCTTGTAAATAGTTTGTGGTTGTCCTCCAGGACCGTCTTTCCTTTTCATGTTTTCTTTTTGTTTTTGGCTTTTTCATTTTCTTTTGTTTCCTGGGTTCCCACCATGTTGCCTTCATTTCATAGACTAGTATGCTTCGCATAACATCTAGTCTTTGGAAAGGTACCTTGTGCATTCTAGTGAATTTGGAATCTATTGTTAGCATGGTGGAATTTGTCCACATTCCAGAGTTATTTTTTAAGCATGGTAAAAGGTTATGGATAATCTTCATCAGATTCACATCTTGACAGTCTGGACATCAGTTAACAGAAAATTCAGGAAACAAGTAATTGGACACCTTGAGGGCAGATCGTTTGCACTAGCTGATTGACCAAGTCTGAAAATCATTAAAATATCCTGAGTCTAGAACATTCTCTCCTATTCAGAAATTTAAGGTGGATGGAAAGGTGAAAGAAGTACCGATGTTAAACTTAGCTAAGCTTAAAGTTGATGGTGAAAGAAGTACCGCCTTTCCATACAGAAAAAGAAAAATAACTGAAGAATAGAGAATTCCAGTATCTGAGGGAAACGTGCAAGATACGATGACTTTGGTTTAATTTTCTTAGTGCCTTCTCTCTGCTTCTCCCAGAGGTCATCGAATTGGTTTTCTTTCAAAGCACACACTTCACAACTGACAAAATATCGACATGTTGAATCAATGATGAGTCTGATTTTTTCAGACGCCTCACACTTTGCAAGCAGAACGCTCAAGGTAAAGATTAATTCTAGTTTTTGCTAACCAAATATTCTAAAGTTCTTGAATGCACTAAGGCATTCATCCCATATAGTCACCATTTGTTATGCCCTGCATACCCATCCCTACATTTTTTAGGAAAAATGTTGGGTCCCCCTTTTCTATTTTTCTCTTTCCTTGGGTTTCTTGTGTTTCCTTTGTTTTCCCTCCAAGATTTGTTTTCGTGAGGGTTATCTTTCTTTTTTTTTGTCTTCTTGTGTCTCTAGGACCCAGTCCCAGAGTTTGTTTTTTTCTTTTGAGATCCGTATTCCGAACTCAAGGATTCTCTACCATCATATCTTCTTTTGTTAGAAGGTGTGGCTGCATGGAATCCCCGGGCTTGGAGTCCAGAGGTTTGCTTGTCCTGCAGTTTGTGAAAATAATGCAACACATTTCTACCCTAGTGGTATAAATAGGAGTTACCTATTATTTTCACATTTACCACGATCAAACACCTAGAGAACTCAGAGAGATTTTAAGGCGATTAAGGTGATTAAACAACAAATTGTTCCCTGATCTTAGTGGTTAATTAAATAGTGATTTGCAGTGTTTATTCATGGTTGTTTGAAGGATAACTTGTCATAGAGAACCTCCATGCTCATCTTCCTGGCATCCCCCATGTTTCCAAGTAGGCCTTCAACTTTTCCCTCTCTGTTTTTTGTCCTTTTGGTTCTCGCTTGTTTTGTCTGGTTTTCTTTTTGGTTTTGCTTTCGCTTTCGTCTCTGGTTTTGTTTTCTATCACCTCTCGTTGGTGGGTTGGATTTTCCAGAGGGTTGGCCACCCTCTATGTAGTTGTAATTTAGGAGTAAGTGCTTTGTATATTTTAGTATGTTTTTATGTAAATACCTTTGTAAGTCTTTGTATGCATTGTACATTATGTAAATTTCTATTTGTATATGTATATATGTCCATTTTAGGCCAGTCTACAAGTCATCTTTGGCCCTCACCTATGCTTAGGCTCTATACATTTATTTCACTCTCCTTTATAATATTTTCATGCTCCATCCGTCGAAATCCAAAAATTTGGAGCTCGTCCAACAGAGACATCGATCTAGTTCAAACTCGGCACCTTGCTAGTTTTGGCCATGGAGGTTTTCACTCTCCTCCGTCAAGTCAGTCTTAATGATGAGTTAAGTCTCCCACACATGAATTCAAGTCTAGCCCAAGTGGAATTCATTTCCTCATGTGTTTAGATAGTTGTCAACGTAAATTCCATTACTCCCATTACTGCATAGCCATGTGACTTCCCCACGTCAGCTTAGTGCGGCTCATTTATGGTCACGTCAGTAATGGTTAGTTTTCTGGACTCTGGGTCCCAGGTCTTCATTTTCTCCTTGTTTCTTTCTCATCAAATGTGCTAGAGTCCCTAGAGGTCTAAGAAGAGGTAAAATTCCTAAGTCACTCTTATTACATATATATCTTTTTAGGGTTTGACATTAGCTAATGTTTCTTTCAGGCACAGATGTGATGCGATGGTAAGATCTCAATAATCTAGAATAATGCTTTCTTTTATATAAATACTGACGGTCATCTTGCCTTGCAGGTTGCCGAAATACCACCCATCAATCATGTTGGAAGCTTCTACATCATCTCCACTTGGGAGTCTAGATCTCCCCACTACTATTGCCACCCGCACAGCTGTCAGGACAAAGGCTGAGAAGGCCCTGGAAAAACTCCCGTTGACAATGAAGTATCTAAAGGCAGACACCATTGCGGTATCAAATATTAATTCCAAACTTCAGTTGATCACCAACACAAGTGTCAGAATGTGGGCCAAAATGTAGGCCCTAGTAAAGATGATGTTCATACAATGAACGGCCCGAGATACATTGGCCATCAATGTGGGCAATTCCAGGATCCTCAAAGTTGCTTTCTTCCCCTGCTTTGTGCAAGCCCCGGAGCTCATTCTCACTCTAGTGGGACAATATAATATAATCATCCTAGTCATTATGCTTTCCACCCTAGTCCCCATTGGATATCCAATGCCTATGGTTTCTCTGGACACCGTGACTTTTCAGGTAGGACTGGGAATTCCCCAATTTGATGATGCAGCTATCCTCACCCGAGCTCTGGCCTTGGAAGAATTACAGAAGTTGGAACACATGGCCTAGTAGTATCTCAACAACAAATGGCTTAAGGTGCAAAAAAAAGACTTCAAAAATATGAAGCTATAAATCCCCTGGACCGAATTTAAAGAAATCATACAGATGGGGATCATCGCACTATGCAGGGTCTTCGGACAACCCCATGCCTGGGAATTCTTGGCATGGATGTACTATTTCTTGTTGGGCATCACCTCTGGAAAGAAGAACTTTTATTGGGTCACCATCATTGCTAATCATGTGGACTCCCAACTTCTCCAGGTGACCAAGTCCTCCAAATTCTGCATGACATCTTTTGTTCTATGGGCACTAGCACAAAAACACCCCATCACAAATGGGTTGCTAATAGCGGGTGTACTCAAGATTGGCCTAGGCCAAAATGCTCCCTGGGATTATTTCCCATAGATCCAATGGGAGGCTAGTTTCCTCAGCTTTTTTCGATTGAATGACACCTTCATTTACTACAACCTCCTCACACCTAGTCGAGATGTCAGATAGCGGCTCTCCAAGGAGGCAATGGACTTGGTTAGAACTTATGGCCATTATTATATTCAGTTTCAATAGCATACATTCATCTGGGTGATCGGCTTCTCTAGCAAACCCTATTTATTGCCCAAATATTATGGGGATAAAATAATTCTTTTAGAATACTATAGGTAGATTCTGGACCTGCACACCCTCTTCATAGTGAAGAAGGTAACAAATGTCTCATTCCCAATCACTTATGGGAATTACTCTTGCAGTCTGGCCATGAAAAAGGAGATAGATAATGAACTTAAAAGTCTGGGGTTGATAGGGTTTTTATCTAGAGTGAAAGAATTTTGATCCGATAGGAAAAATAGCTACGGTACTTCCCGGGGCATCAGAGCCCCACAAGTATCACATGAAAGATTTTTGGGAAGACTTCCAGGACAACTTTGAAGTCTGGAACCGGCATTTCATCTGGATTACAATGGGAATGATGAAGAGGCTCAAGCTTCGGAAGTTCTTGAATGACTTTTCAGATACTGGGTCCACAGTGGACCCACAATATAAAGAAAAGGGAGTAGATAAGATGGCCCTCCCTTTGATAAATTGGGATTTGCAGGAGGGACCAACAATAGAGGACCTCACCCATGACGTGATCGAGCATAGTCACACATATTTCATAAAGGCATGCCCAAGGAGTACATGTAAATTTGGCTCGTTTGTGTGGGGTTCAACTTCTGGTGCCGGAACCTCCTCGCAAGGTGAGGACAGAGGAAAGAGAAAGGTAGGGACCCCATCTCAAGTCCCAGAAGCTGCTCCCATAGTGGAGCAAATGCAACAAATGCTAGCAGCCTCCTAGAAAATGAAAGAAAATTTAATCACCCGGTTGGCCACCCCATCCATTATGACCAAACCTGTCCACCCTCACACTTCCCCTTCACTTGCAGCATTAATGTTTTGAGCAATAGGGACCGGGTGGAGGAAGAGTGGGAAGCCATGTTGGATGCAAGGCCCTCATCGGTAACAAGGAGGAAAAAGAAAAAGATAACTGATCCTCAGCCAAAGGTGGAGCCAGAGCTAGGGATTCCTAGAATCCCTGAAATAGAGAATGTCTCCTCAGACTCTCTAGAGCCATACAATCAACCCAAGATCCTCTAGAGACCTCCCCTCCGCATGACGAGTTTGATGACCTATTTGGGATGGATGAACTGGTGAACTTATAGGGGGATATCGGGAAGGCAGTAGAAGAAATAGCTGCCCAAGAGGAAGTGGTGATCCCTCTTAAGAAGAAAACCTTAGAGAAAGAAGCTACCAAAGAGCAAGAAGTCTAGGTAGAACTAGAAAAGGACCCTAAATAGATGAACATCTCCAACATCTTGGAGATATAGGTTGCAAGCACCACAGAGGATAGGAAAGTTTAGGACAAGAAACTGGCATTGGCTAAGGGAACCAGACCTACGGGAACAATTGTAACCTCTGCTGCCATGCTCCAATTGTCACCTCTGAATAAAGTAACATTTGGTGAGGTAGTTTCAATGGCTGCATTGTTAAACTTTGGCTAGATACCTAACTTTCCTTCAGAAGATATTCTGACAGGAGAGAACATCCCGACAGACAAGGCCGAAGAACAACAACACCAGCAGCAAGACGAGGGGCAAAACCCCGAATATACAAATGTAGAATTTAATGTTGATAAAGACATGGACACAAGGGTAGATGATACTAATGCCACTAAGGTGGATGATGTTGGTGGACCCAAGGATACAGTAAAAGAGTTCGAAGAGGCTTAGAATATTTGGGATGCGCAACAGAAACCTGGAGGGGATTCACAGGATCAAACTCTGGTAGAAAGGCCACCCCTGCCACCACAATGGTTGGTGGATTCAAGAAAAAGGAAGGCCCTAGCACCATCCAAGGCCCATCTCTCTTTGGCAGAGATCATGGCGCATGCGCAAGATCCGTCCAAGGCAAAGAATGCCCAAACAGTCCATACCCTCTGGACTGGGCTAGGCAGAGATATAGTTGTTGTAGTCGCAACACCTTCCCTAGATGTAGACGAGGCGATAGAAAAGGCTGAATATTATGCAATCACAAAGATATCTCTGGGGAAGAGGGGAAAGTAGGGTGAGTTGGACCTACTAAAATAAGCGGCCAAGGCGGTAGAAGCCCACTATGAAAAGGAAGCCTAGAAGTTCAAGGAAGAAAAAGAGAAGACCGCAAATCTTGTCAAGCTTCTAATAGAACTCACCCAACCCATCAATGTCGTTCCTCCAGAAGATCCCTCATCTAGAGCACTGCTCCCATAGGGTTTCATTGATGTGCTTAGGAGTATGAAAAATAAAGCGCAAGTGGTTGATGATTGGGTAACAAAACAAGTAGGGAACGTTTGTCATTTCCTAGCGACCACACTCCCTGACCTATATGCAACTGAGAATGTGTTGCATCATAATATAACTACCATTACCATCTGGGAGGGAGAGGTTAATAAATATGAGGCTTGGATAGGTGAGTTAGGAGAACTCATGAGCATCTGGGAGGAAATTATCTCTAAAGCTAGAATTTTGGGAGAGGAGTTCTTTGATTTTGTCCAGACCCAGCACTCTAGACTTGATCTCACATTGGAGATAACCAAGAAACTGGTAGGGGCCCTAAGGGTCAAGGTGCTAGAGATAGATTATTCTTTAAATTTATACAATGCACTCATTACAAGGGTTTCAGGATTTCATCCCTTTAGTACTGAGACATGTACTCTAGAGGAGTATGTCGTAGGTAAATTTGATGAGTTAATTGAAGCTCGATATCAGTCCCCGGAAGGAATTGATAGAGTACCAATGTCTTGTATATCTTGCATGGTGCTCTGAGGCCATGACACCGTAAAGATGGCCACTGAATTAAAGGCAAAAACTTTGGATCTGGATGAACAGGTGGAGGCAGCCAAATACCGTCGGGTCAGCCTCAGGGACATTAATGAGGATGGAATTTCCCAACTCCTAGAAGCATTCAAAGATAGCAAGGAACAATAAGGTTCTCGAGAGTCTGGAGATATTCACCAACAAAGCACATTTTGTATTCATTATTTTTGGGGTGTAAGCTCCCGGATCCTAGAGTTCTGGATCTACAATTTTGCATTGTTTTGATGACCCATGTCCAGGTTCCCTAGAGTTGACTGGTCATTATCAAGAAGTTAATAAGGGTGTCAGAAAGTAGGTGACCCCAGTAAGGCGCATCAGCTTGAGGCATGGTTTTGGCAAGTGGTCTTCCCAAGGCGCCGCTCCAGCATAACACCTGGCACATCGGAGATAGTGAACCATTTTTTCATTGATGAGGCATGTAGCCTTGATCCCCGAGGGATCAAATTTCTTCTATTCTCCCTCTGGCTCTCTTCTCGAGGTCAATTCTTCCATACCTCTTTTCTTGTCTCATTCTTCTAACATGTCAGACCTCTACTCTTCTCGATGTTTTTTTAGCGTGGTGCAGGTAGTACCGGCCACCGAAAATTGTATTTTATTGTTGAGTGTAAAGTTAAGTTAGGTTAGTTTTAGGGAAAATCTGTATATAAATAATAAGTCTAACCTCATTCCAAGGGTCAGAAGAATTGATGATTTTGTAGTCCATAGCTATATCATTTCATTATTTCATTTCTAGCAGTTGCAGAGCTTAATGCTCCTTAGTTCTTAGAAGTTCTCAGTAGATAGATGCTCCCCTAGAGACATTATTGTACGCACCAGTGCTCACTGGAAAACCTATTAATGAAGAAAGAGGAGTTCTGGAAATGATATTGTTAGCATTCTGATCTCTAGATTAATGTTCTTTTGTGTAGGAAATCCCAACTTACCTAAATCCCCAGAGAAGACGAGCCAAGAAAACCAGCTATCCCGCCAAACAAAATAGTCACACTCCCAAATTAGCTCCTGCACTGTCGAGACCCGACTCTCACGTGCTTGAAGGCCCAGAGAATTTATTCCCTAGACAACCTTTACAGGCGAAGTTCATCAGTACCCCGGTACTAGGTGACAACTTACATCTGTTGGCGAACCCAGTCACAAAGTCCCTTCAACAAATTCTTAGGTTAAGATGCTAGGGAATTGTTTAGAGGGCTATCTAATGGTTATGTGGCATCTATGGATGAATTGATAGATTTATTTAAAGATTAGTATGACAATAAAACAAATGAGGGATTTTTGTTGAATTAATTCAATAATATAAAGAAAATTTTCATTGAGGAAGTTACAGAATTCAATACAAGATTCCAAAGAGCTATGCATAAGCTTTTCTAGAAGATAAAACTTGATGAAAAGGTATGTATTGCTACATATATGAATGCTTTTGATTGTAAAATGGGATATTCTATCAGAGATAAGAATCCAAGAAGCCTTACTAATTCATATAAGATAGTAGTTAATATAGAGATGAATAGAAGAATGTCAGGAAAATTGGGTAGAAGGGATGATGGACGGTTTACTAGGAGCAACCAAAAAGAACCAGAATATAAAGACTATAAATCTCCACAAAATAACAGGCCATCCTAAAATAGTTATAATCCACAAAATAGGATGCAAAATCACCCATATGGTACCCAATTTAAAGATGGGAAACCTATCATCCCATCAAGAAAGGAAAAACCTGATGATAAGACTCTTGATCCTTTGCATAAAAATTATGTTAACATGTGCAATGGTGCTTATTGGTGTGAATATTTCCAAGCCCCACATAATCCTGATTTTTGTGTTGTTTCCCTAGACATAAATGCAAATGAAACACAAGGAGAGGAAGAAGGTGAGTTGTGTGATCATAATGGTTGTGCTTTGAATGATTCTTATTCATTTCCTGGTGTAGATTCTAATAATGAAATTGAGAACCATGATATTTATGGTTCACAAGGAAGAATAGAAGTATATCATCAACTAGTTTTTCTGACATTGAAGAAGAAATGGTTGACAATATAATATTTTATGCTCAAAATAGCTAGGAATCTACAATAGTGAGAAAAAATTATGATAAGGAAAGAGCAAGAATTATTGTTGATCTTATTACTAAAGCAAGAAATAATTATAACTTGAGGAATAGAGTAGTTGGTGATGAAAGTAGCCAACCATCTGGCATCTTTATCAAAGAAAATAGAGTAGATGCCAAGTACACACAAAAGAGAGAAGGACATGTTGAAAATATAAGTAAATCAAAGGTCAACATTGTAAATAAGTCAAATGGTTCAAATGGTGTATATGAGGGAAAGGCCAAAGTATCAAAAAAAAATTCTTCCACTCCTAAGATAGAAAATAAGAAATCAAAGAAATAAGAATCAACTCTAAACATTCAAGTTGAGGACAACAATATTACTGTTCAAAAATAGAAGTTCTCTAATGTAAAATATACTCCTATTGATATGGGTCAGTGTTTATCACAAATGACTATTAAGGTTCCATTTCTAGAAATGATGAGAATTAAAGAACATAAGGAAAAGGTCCTTACAGTGCTAAATAGTGTTTCTTCAATAAAACTCCAAAAACTAGAAGGTGTTGAAAAGAAGTCTGACAGTAAGGAAAAAGAGACTGAAGGAATGATTTCAGAAATCCCTTAAATTTATCTGAATACAAATACTTCCTCGGGAGTTATTGATCCCTTTTCTTAACTCTTCAATGGTAGGATGCTTAAAAATTGTATGATAGATTCTCGAGCATCTAATATTGTCATACCTGCAGAAATAATGAGATCAATGGGATTACAAGTAGACACTCCTCATGGAAGATATGAGGAAATGGATTCTAAATAAATCCCTATTATTGGTACTATTGAGGCTTTTCCTTATAGGTTAACAATATGTCCTGACATAGTGTTGACAATGAGTGTATTGGTTGTTGATATTCCACCTCATTATGGCATGTTGCTATCAAGAAAATGAAATGCTTCAATGGGTGGAAGTATTCAATGTGATTTATCTTTTGCTACTTTCAACATTGCTGGTAACAATGTCAAGGTGTCCAGGGAAAGCAAGACTCCTCATATGATTGAATTGAATGAAAATAACGACATTAATTATTGTGTAGATATAGACATGGAAAAATTCAGAGTAGAGAAAACTATTCTTCAATGCAAAAAATTTGATCCATTGATTGAAGAGTTGAATACACAATAAGATGGTTTATGGTAGATATATTTTGATGGAGCATGTTCTAAAGAGGGATCAGGAGATGGTGTCCTATTCATTTCTCCCTTGGGTGTAACATTCAAGTACTCTTTCTTGTTAACATTTTAGTGTACAAATAATACTTTTGAATATGAAGCTTTGTCATTGGGGTTAAATATTGCTACTAAGCATGGAATTAAATGTTTAAAAGTTTATGGTGACTCTAAGCTTGTAGTAGCACAAGTTAGATCCAAGGATGTTGTAAAAAATTACAGATTAAAAATGTACAAATTGTAAGACCAAAAAAGGGGTTAGAAGCATATCTAGGTAACCACAAACCCTAAACAATATGCTACCCTAACTAATCTAACATTAAAACCATATCAAACAAGAGTTGAAATATATGCAAGAAAACACAAGCAACTTCCCTTCAAATGTAGTTCTAATAGTCTCCTTTCTTCTCCATAGAGGTTGGTATGTTGCTCTTTGACAAACACCAATTGCACAAAGAACCTTGAAAGCTTAGATTGATAATGAGAATTACTAGGAGATGAGTGATCTTGAGGTTTTTCTCAAAATCTCGTGGTTAACCTTGAATGAGAGGAATGCATCCCATTTTATAGAAAATGAGATACAATTTGGTGAGATTGCACAAAATCCTTGCATAAACATAGATTTTGGTTGGTGAGATGCTTGGAAGCATGAAATGGGGGAGAGATATTGAGGAGATATTGAAAATATTTGTGAAGCACCTTACTAGGGATGAGAATCCTCAATTAAGGGATATGATATTTAGGTGAGATTATGAATCTTTAATCAAATCCATAATTCAATATTCTCAAATATTCCTCAAAATAAAATTGGATTTATGGAATTATAAAATATCATAAATTGAAATTAGCTAATTAATTAATAAAAATTAATTAATTGTTGGAGACTTAGGGAAAATGGGGAATAAATAAATTTTATTTATTTATTCAATTAGGACTTAGGATAAACTATGGGTTATTCATCCAAAGGGGGAAATTAGTGAGAAATAGGTCAAATTGAAGGTGTTGATGTTGAATTGAAAGGGGTTTGATAATGTTGATAAGGATTAGGGTTAATTCCTAGGGTTCTGGAATAGTTTAGGAAAATCACGAGACATCGATGATCTTTTGACAATGCGCCCAAATAATGATGATTGGAAATTATTGAAAAGCGCCAATGAACTTTGATGGCATCGTAAGATTGAAATGGGGAAACATTTATGATCTTTGACAATATTCCCAAAATGATAATCAGAAATAGTATTGACAGTAATGAACAACACTATTGAATTGAAATTGATATATTGATAGTAATAACACTGATGATCTTTGACAGTGTTATCAAATGGTTGATTGAAAGGATATGACACATCGATGATCTTGCAAAATTCTCCTAAAATGATGACAAGATTGATCAAATTGAAATAGGGTTTGATCGATTGGTTTGAAATTGGGTTGATTAGGCATCGATGATCTTGGACAACACCCCTGAATGGTCAGAAATGAGTCCAGACAATTTTGCAAATGACTAGGAATAAAATAGGATAGATTTGAACTAATTTAGGAAGGTTTGGAATGGTTTAAGATCGAATAGGATCCACTTAGGAAGGTTTGGGATAGTTTAGGATCAAATAGGATCGGTTTAGGAAGGTTTAGAAATGATTTGGAAAATGATCGATTTGATAGTGAAAGTAGAATTGTTAGTAAATAACTGAACAATTTTGCAATATTCAATCATTGATGAAAGACACAATGTTTCCATACAATAAAGATCATATGCACCACATAGAGGAATAATTAGGTCACAAAACAATGTTTCGATTGTAATGCAAAAAATTTTAAAACACGTAGACCAGCAAGCTCGAACCATTTTTTGGTGTCTACATTTTTCCCCTCTTTGATACAATGCGATTAAGAGCATTGTGTCAAAGACTCCTGAAGAAAATAGCATTAAAACATGCCCCAGTGATAATGGGATACATAGGTTCCCCCTCAAGAAATCATCCAAAAAATGCAAGTGATAGGTCAATTTGTCGACAATGCCAAGACTGATCCACAGCAACGATCGAATCAAAAATTAGAGGTCAAACGCAAAAGATATGGGGTTCAGGTTGCCAAAAGCATCACGACCAATATAAAACACAAGGGTTGCACATCCACCTAGGCAACCAAGAGGCTATAAAAGGGTTTGGAAGGGATTTTGGAGCTCATTTTCACTCTCTCTGTTGGAGTAATTGAGCTCTAGAGCAAGGAAGATGGATCAACTGCTAGCAGATATTTAGCGCAGGGAACGATTTTGTAGCTTCTGACGGTCAGCCAACGTGGGACTCGAGGTGAGTACATATGGTCCTCTTAGTGGTTTCTATCTTTGCACACTTTATTAGGCTATTTAGAGGGTCAAACAGGCCCTGCAAGGGCTCACATGTGCCACTTGCATAGGTCACGTGCCCACCTACGCAGGCAGCGCAGGTGGGAGGCCATTCTGTGTAGGTGGTCAGATAGGCCTCAAAATAGGGTCTAGGGGTTCCTAAACCACCCTAAACTTCCCTAAAATAGTCAAAACCCTAGGACAAGGTCAAAATTAGGTTAGGTCAAAAAAGGTCCTAGGTTAGTCAAAAAGAAACAAAAAATATAGAAAGTTTACCAAAGTCGCATGGTGATCGCAGGAGGAGCTGCCAGTTCCACAGACACGGGAGAGCAGACCGACGTGTCTGGACATACACCATAGGTTGAGTGGATATGAGAGGAAGATTCTTTCCTCTCTAGGATTGTACTATATCACATACATGCCCGAGATTAGGGTAAAGTAGGGGTTGATCACAGCATTAGCCGAGCGATGGCACTCAAAGACTAGTTCCTTTCACCTGTCGACGGGGGAGGTGACAGTGACCCTAGAGGATGTATGGTGCATCCTCAATATTTTGATACATGGAAAGCTAGCTAACTACGATCCTACTATAGGGAGGTTAGCATTGCACCGACTGTTAGAAAGTGACAATGAGGATCTGGACATCCGGGATTATGAGATCAGATGGGAGACCATGGCTAGGCAGGATGATAGTTTGATTGTTGTGATCTGTAGAGTTATTGCATGTCTCTTGGTTCTAGACAAACGAGGTCATGGGTTCCCCATTAGCTAGGGGAGAGTGCTGGAGTAGATGATCATGGAGGGTACAGTGTTTGAATGGGGGCCATACATGCTCGCAATGACCTATTACTAGCTCCATCAATTGGCATATCAAGGAGGATTATCAATCAGCAGTGGGATCACATTGCTATAGGTGTGGGCCTACAAGCACATAGTTGTGTCCTGACCTATTGCTGAGAGAGTGGTTTTTCCAGATTTTCTACATGTTTACTGCTATCAAGGGGAGGTTGCACAAGGCCCACTAGGATACACATTGCACTTTTGACACGAGATAGATGTGCTGAGAGATTTTACATGGCATCCATACAGAGATTGCCCCAGATGGGATGATGATGCGGATCATTTTCCTTACTACAGATAGGAGAGGTACCTCATCAGGAAGTTTGTTATGGGTCATATAGTGATTGAGATGCAACTCCCAGAGTGAATCAGGTCACAGTTTGGGGAGATACAAGGAGTGCTGACAGGTACAATGTTGTTTTCTAGATTGAGGGCCGAGGCTAGGACATAGGGTGCAGCACTCAGGCCTCAGGTGGCCTATGTAGAGTTCACGTAGTTACAACCTAGGCCATGGGGAGAAGATTCAGATGTGGCATACATAAGGACCATGGATGAGTATGACAGATGGTTTTCTCAGTACAAGTTGATTCCTCTGACAGATCCAGATGTGGTGATACTGAGAGTGTGGGTGCCCAGAGATGAGAGCATCGAGGAGGAGGATGAGGATGAGGGGGATGAGGAGGAGGAGTTAGCTAAGGAGGAGGATGATGATGAGGATGATGATGATTCAACTGGGGATGGGGATGAGGATGATGATGATGGTGATGAGGATGATAGGGATCTTGGTCATATGCCGATGCAGATAGATGAGGATAGGGATGAGCCACCATAGGGTCCTAATGATAGGTTGGATGAGCAGAGATAGCACATCGCAGAGCTTACAAGAAAGATAGATAGATTGACACTAGAGAGATATATAGATAGAGCTACATGGGCTATAGAGTGAGTAGCACTCATAGCACAGATGGACAGGTTGACAATAGAGAGGGATGCAGCTATTGTCAGAGCACAAAGTGCATAGGAGGAGGCACACCAGTTCATCAATTCCATCAAAGATGCAGGTGTGCATGATATTGCATGGATGCTAGGGGATTCCCAGGAGGAGAAGAGGTACTGGTGAGTGATGTATGAACGAGATGTGCCACAGGATCAGTGGGCACCAAGTTACAGAGCATCATCCAATAGGTCACATTCTCGTAGGACACACAGCAGTGGGGGAGTGATGGGACCAAGGAGGCCACCTAGATCAGGGCAGACAGGGCATCACAAAGGGGGAGCCTCATTTTCTAGATCGGACAAGGATTAGGAGGACTGAGAGAGCAGGGGTTGACAGGGGGTCTCTCTAGCAGAGGGACAATTTTGATAGACATGTGATATGTTATGAGCCTACGGGCCTCGGTGTATACAGACACCTTGATTTTTGTACTCTGATACTTTTTGAAACATTTGATATATGATATGCAGCTATTTTATGATGCACAGGATGGATGTTTATGTATATGATTTTATTTCCTATATGATGATGCTTATGTATTGCAATGTATTGCCATTGTTACGCAATAAAATATGTTATAAATGCAATAATTGTTTTTTGTCTTTTTTGCCATTTGAAATGTATGAATGCAAAATGCAAATGTATGTTTGGAATTTTTCTCATGTATAAATGAATGAATGAAAAAATGCACATGTTTTTGTTGGTTTTTCAAGTTTATGAATGTTTGTATGTAGGATGCAGTTGTTTTTTTTATGTACCAGAGTACTAGACCAAGGTGACTGCAAGGACTGACTGAAGAATTCTTAGTGGAAAGTAAAAATTAGACAAAGAAATGTTAGTATAAAAGATGTTGGCTTTCAAAGTGAAAATTGTGTTAAGAGATTATTTTGATATTGCAAAAGCGGATGCGTTGCATCGTGGCACAAAAGCCAAGGCACAAAAGTCATCCTTTTTGCGTGAACAAAAATGATGCTGACAGAGGATGATCTTCTCCATCCCAAAAGCATGTAGCAGACATGCCCCAGAATTTTATGAGAACATCAAACAGGTAGAAAAAAGATAAATCGAAAGCAATTGGTCATGAACCATCCCAGCTACTCTCATAAGTTCAGATAATATCATCAAGTAGCATAGGAACATGAGAAAAAAGAAAATCAAAAATACTCATGAAAACAATGTGATCCAACAGTCATTCTGATATTTTGTTACATGCATTAAATGTTTGTTGATTCATAGCTTAGATTTGCAAATTGATTGATTTGGTAACTGATTGATATCTTGGACACATTGATAGATAGAAAAGGTCAAAAGATTGAACAGTCCAAATAGATTGAATGTTGAGTCACAATGATTCAAATCACATATGATTTGATTAAGCACAGATTGATGATCCTGCCACTGATGTCGGCAAATGTGATGTTCGATTCGCAAAAGAAGACATGTACAAATTTATTGAAGATTTTTGAAAAGATTTTTGCAATTTTTAGGATTTTTGAGATATTTGAATTTTTTTTGGTCTTTTTTAAGGATCGTATTTGAATTTTTTTAGCAGTTTTTTAGGACATTATGTAATTTTTAGTAATTTTTTAGGACATTATTTGATTTTTTTGGAATTTTTTGATTATTTGGATTTTTTAGGATTTTTTCAGGTCATTAAGATATTTACAATGTGTTATCTCTAGTCGCATAGTCAAGGAATCTCATGGGTAAACCACGTTCAAGGTCTTGCCCACAGTTTGAATTCAAATTCAAAGACGCTCAGTGCCAGGAATCTACCCCCAGACAATAAAGAGGCTATGTACAGAGGCCAAAAGAACAGATAGACTAGGTATACCAAGGGGAAGACAAAGAAGATCAACCAGTTACAGGCCATAAAGGGGCACTAGGGTCGATACAAACTAAAATATGTGATAAGAAAGGTCATTAGGATGCCAGGTAGAACTATGATAGACAATGGAGCAACAACTCACTACACGTGGCGCCTATTTGCCAAGTTTTCACCATGGTACTTGCCCAAAGCACCTGTTTGCCAGGTTTTCACTTGTGGATGGGATTTTTCTCTTGATTTCTATTTTTGCGTGCCAAGATGCTTGTTTTCTAGGTTTTCATCAAGACAACCATTTTTTTCTTTTTTGATTTTTTTTTTCTTTTTTCTCTTATTTTATTTTTTTGATATTTTCTCAAAAAAAAATTCAATTTTTTTGTACTTTTTTTAGGAACTTTTTGCAATTTTTTTGTACTTTTTTTAGAAATCATGCATAATACTTATGGAGGTGCATGTTGTTCAGTGCCTCTAGAAATGGTTCTCCCTCTGATGTTGCAAGTTGATACACTCTAGACCCATATGATGTTGTGACTATGTATGGGCTGTCCCAATTTGGTTTAAATTTTCCAGCCTTCTCTCTATGTGGCTGGGTTTTTTAATTCATCTTGAGAACCAAGTCTCAGATCTCAAAATGGCGAGCTTGACTTTCATGTTGTAACTCTATTTTAGATGGTTTTGATAGGCTTGCAAGTGTACCAAGGTGGTTTGTCACTGCTCATCAAGCATCTCAAGCTCATGCAATCTGGAAACTCTATACTGCTCATCATCAACAACGCCTTGTAAGGATACTCTCAATGAAGTAATTTCAACCTCGAGGGGTAATATGGCCTAAGCACCATAGACAAGAGAGTATGGAGTAGCACCAGTGGGGGTGCAGATGCTGGTCCTGTAGGCCCATAGAGCTAGGTTGAGTTGTAAGTGCCAATCACAGCCAGCATCATTGACAGTCTTTTGCAGGATCTTAATGATGGTTTTGTTAGATTCCTTTTCTTGGTCGTTGCCTTGCAGGTAGTAGATGCTAGAAAATCCATGATGGATTTTGAATTTCTCACAAAGTTGGGTAACATCCTTATTCTGGAATGGACTACCATGGTCAGTAATAATGGCTAGAGGAACTCCATAACGGCAAATGATATAATTCAAGATGAATCTAGAAACTTGCTTGCCAGTGATGTATGTCATAGGGATAGCTTCCACCCATTTGGTAAAGTACTTGTGACCATCAGAAGATAGGGGTGTGATCTTAGCTAGCAGATCAAATGCCCATTGAGAGAAGGGCCATGGAGAAACCACTGGTTGTAGATCCTGTGCCAGAGCGTGAATCAAATTATCGTGAATATGGCACTTGTAACATGTATTAGAAAATTTATGGGCATCTTGCTCCATGGTAGGCCAGTAATATCCTACTCAAACCAACTTCTTGGTGAGACTCAAACCATTGAAATGTCCACCGCAAATACCATCATAAACCTCATGTAAGGCGGTGTCACCCTCTCACAAATCAAGGAATTTGAGGAGGGTTTGGTCATAGGCTCTCCTATCAAGGGTATCACCAATGATGACATAATAGGAGGCTTGACGAATAAGAGCTCAATGCTTGTTCTGTGATAAGGTAGGGGGTAATATCTGTGTATGTAGGTAATTGTAGACATCTTGATACCAAGGGGAATCAAGACCAACAATGTCACACATGAGCTCAGATTACAGAATGTTGAATGCTAGAAGCAATATCTGATCAATGAGAAATTCACATCTCTCTTCATTATTTGGCATATAGAGCATAGATGCAATAGTGACCATAGCATCTGCTTGTTTGTTATGTACCCGTGGAAGCTGGCAGAAACTAATTATGACAAATTTCTCCTTGAGAAAGTCAGCCAACTATTTGTAAGGTACTATCTTTTCATCCTTAGTTTCATAGTCATCAGTGACCTGGTGGATGACTAATTGAGAATCACCATACACCTTGAGGTGCTGGACTTTCCACTGAATAGCAAGTTTCAGTCCAGTGACCAATGCTTCATATTCAGCGATGTTGTTGGTACATGCAAATACGATTCTGTAAGATTTTGGAATGACATCGCCTTGCGGGGTGACAAACATGATGTCTGCCCCTGATCCATGCCTAGTATGTGAGCCATCAAAGTAGATTTTCCATTAATTATATTTAGTGAAGGAAAAAATGGACTCATCTAGAAATTCTAAAAGTAACGGGTGATCATCAGGAATTGGTGCCTCTGTGAGCTGATCTACTATCACCTGGCCTTTTATTTCTTTTCTATCCACATAATCTATGTCAAACTCACTCAGTAGCATGACCCATTTGGCTAGGTGACCCATGACAGTTGCTTTTCCTAAGAGATACTTCAATGGATCAATCCGGGACATGAGCATGGTTTTTTGGTGAAGAATGTAATGTCTTAACTTCTGTGTGGCAAAAACCACAGCAAGACAGGCTCATTCAATTAGCGATTAGTTTAATTTGTATCCAACCAATGTTCTATAGATGTAATAAATATCTCTTTCTCATCCTTGTTCATTGTGTTGTGCAAGGAGAGCACCCAATGCAATTTTTGTGGCAGAAATGTACAAGATAAAGGGCTTCCCTGGAATGGGAGGCATCAAGCTTGGTGGATGCAACAGATAATCTTTTAGTTTTTGGAACGAGTGCTCACATTTTTCATTCCAATGGAAAGTCACACCCTTATGTAGTAGATTTTGAAATGACTGGCATTTATCTGCTAGTTGTGCAATAAATCAACGGATAGACTGTAATTTGTCTTATAGACTTCTCAGCTTCCTTAGAGTGTTTGGCGAAGGCATTTCTAAAATTGCTTGAACCTTTTTTGGGTCCACTTTGATACCTCATTGAGAGATGATATAGCCTAGGAGTTTGCCAGAAACAACACCAAAAACACACTTTTTGGGGTTCAAACGAATCTTATACCCTTCCATTCTTTCAAAGATTTTGGCTATAATACTCAAATGATCTTTCATGGTTGTAGATTTGCAGAGGAGGTCGTCAACATAGTCTTTCATTAATATGTGCATAAAAACATGGAATATTGTGGTCATTGCCCATTGATAAGTAGCTCTGGCATTCTTGAGGCTGAAGGGCATGATATTCCAGCAATAGGTTCCCCAAGGACATGTGAAAGATGTCTTGGCTTGGTCCTTGGGAGAAATCCAAATTTGGTTGTAACCAGAGAATTCATCCATCAGTGATAGCATCTCGTAACCTGCAGTCATATCGGCAATCATGTCGATGTTGGGCAGAGGAAAATCATCTTTAGGGCATGCCTTTTTTAAATCAGTGCATATCTGTATGCCCCTAGGGTGCTTGCTAAGAGGAACCAGATTGGAAATCTAGTCTGCGTAATCAATAGGTCTGATAAATTCTACATCCAATAGTTTCTTCAATTCCACTTTTACCAGTTGAGCTATTTGGGGATGCATTTTTCTTAGCTTCTATTTTACTGGCTTCACACCTGGCTTTAGAGGGAGGTGGTGAAGAACTAACTTAGGATCCAGGCTAGGAATTTCAGCAGATGACCAGGCAAAATTGATCTGGTGCTCAAGGAAGAATCTGACAAACTCATCCTTCTCTTCTGGCGAGAATGACTCTGCAAAATATATGATCTTGGGGTTGTTTTGTGTTCCCAAGTTAATCTCCACGATCATTTCAATGAGCAATGTCAACTTCTTCTTTGGAGGGGGTATGTCTAGTCTTCCATCCTTGAGCACCTCAGAGAGGTTTTCACCCTCAGATACGTCCTTTGTTTTTACTTTTGCATGGTCAACTGGTGCCTTTCAGTTTTCACCAGAGGACCTATTCTTTTTATTTTTTTCTTTTTTGATTTTATCATTTTCAATTTTTTGACTGGAAGAGGGAGTTGACTCCCCTAGATATGTTGTAGCAACAAGGTCAATGGAGAATCCTCTTTTGTGGTCGCCAGATGGTATGCCCTCTCAGAGCTCGAAGAATTTCGCTATTGCTTCATCGTTCTCTAAGCAATCCAAGCTTTGTGGTCCTTGCTCATCCCAATCAATTAGCTCAAGGTAGACTAGGGGGATGTCATCATTAGTGGAATAGATGTGTTTAGGGCCAGAGGTAATGGAAAAGATGTAAATGTAAGTGTCTTCAGAGTCACAGACTTCATGCACTAAAGGTTCAGGACTGGGATCCTAGAAAATTCTAGACCAGGGATCAGGATTGGTTACCGGATGAGGGGGAATTGTGTTAACATGTTTGTCTACCATAGGCAGGTCTACAGGGTCAGGGAAGAAATGGTCAAGCTCATAAGGACTAGAAGTATAGGTGTTCCATTCTCATTCATTTGAATCGGTAGTGTACTTAGAATGGGTAACCTTAGATGCCTTTTCATTGTTTGAAACCTCTACGTTTTCACATGAGGCCATTTTGGCATTCGAAGAACCAATTCGTAATGGTTTGAATCTAATGCCCAGATGAAGGGGGTGGCCTTTTGCAGTAATTGGTTCAACAATTCCTTGTTTGTGTACTCCAAGACCACTATGGCCATCATATCCTTTTTTCTACATGAGTGTGAATCCAGGCCCGTATCTTTCAATGGGTATCTCAGTGGGCTCATGTTCTTGTTTCTGTTCATCTTGGAAAATCTAGCTGGATGCATTTTCATAAACATGTTCTTCATGAAAACCTCCCCATAGATTGAATGTAGGTGAGGGCATAACCTTCATGATAGGCTTGGGCAGTTGTACTTGCAATAAATTTGGTTTTCCATAAGACTTCAGGGAGAGAGGAAGCTTCCCAATATGAAAAGCTTGTGCCATGGTATACTCTCCACACTCTTTATCTTCAATCTTCAGCTTTCCTTTGATCATGTTTTCAAGGGTGGCTACATCATATTTGGAGGAATTGGATGAAGTGACTTCACTGTTGGTAGGCACCTATTGTGCAAACCCTTCTCTTAGACTGGCACAAAATTGGAAAGGGTTAGGATCTCCTAGGACGATGATTTCAACTCCCTCGTGAAAGAACTTTAGACATTGATGGTACGTAGAGGGAACTGCCTTTATGGCATGGATCCATGGGCGTCCTAAGATTATGTTATAGGGAAAGTCTAGATTTAGGACTTGCAAAAATGTGTTTTCAGTAACCGGACCAATTCTGATGGGCAGTATGATGACTCCCTTGGAGGGAGGTTCAGTGTCATCATAGGCCTTTATTGTGATTCTCCTGGAAGGATCAATGTCACTCTCATTGTAACCAAGATAAAGAATGACCTTCAAAGTGTAGATGTTAAGCCCTGCTCCACTATCTATCATGACTCATCAGACCATGGCATTATGGATAAAGACTTCTAGATGGAGAGGGTCATTATGGCCAAGCCAGTCATGTGGAACATCATCTTTGGAAGATGTGATATGTTGGGATGTAGAGTAGTGCCTCATCATGGCCTAAAATAGGTTAGTGTCAATGTCAGTCAAAATAGTGGACTCTTTCAAAGCTTTGTCAAGGACTTCCTTGTGCTAAGGGGATGTGTGCAGCAAATCAAGGATTGATATCTAGGTAGGGGTCTGACCCAACTGGTCAACAAGGTTGTAATCTGAAGGTATCTTGGGTTTGGATGGTGTGCCAGGCACAGTAAGCTTGGTACGACGGGTAGTGACTGTGCATTAAGGGTGACTATCCTTATTATCCTGGAAGGTCAAAGTGGACACACATGAATCAGCCTCAGAGAAACAATTCATGGTATAGTCATGGCCGGTCCGAGTGTAATTGACATTGTTCTTGGAGTTTGAATTTGATGTAGAGGCATTCACCTTTTCATGATCAACCAAGCGGTTTGTGAAAATAGTGTGATTAGTGTTGGAAGATCCCATCATGGGTTCAACTTCAATCACACCTTCATCAGTAAGGTCTTGGACCTTGTGTTTTAATTGGTAGCAAAAATTGGTTTTGTGTCACTTTGTCTAATGATAGTCACAGTATTTGTTGTCATCCCACCAAGGGGGTTTCACTGTTGGGGGATCACGGAGCTCAGGTAATTGAATTTAATTGTTTTGAAATAATTGTTGTAGCACTGAATGGAGTGGTTCACCCAATGGTGTGAACTATCTTTTTGGTCCATCTCTATTCCTCGGTGGTCGACGCTATCGATTATCATTCATTTGTGCTTGAGGTTATGTTGGAGCTGGTGCTAGAAGCGGTGCTTGAGTCTTTGTCTATATATTGGTAGCAGCAGGTCCTTTGAGACTCACTTTCTATTGTGTCACATTAACTATCTATGTGTCAACAACGCCATCATTTGTGACATTTTTATTCTGAGACCAAAGTTTCATCTTGTCACTGGAAGTGCTCGCAGTCTGATTGTCCTTGTTGATTTTTAATATTCCTTTTCTCAATAAGAGCATCTTTGATGCTGATTCCCTTTTTCATGAGCTTTTGAATTGTACTTGGTCGTTTAATCTTGAGCTCATACATCATCTTAGGTACCATATTTTTGATAAATAATAGAATTTTTTGTTCTGCTGGCACATCAAAAGGACATTGACTCACCAAATTCCTCCATCATAGTAGGAAGGTCATAAAGGATTCTCCAACCTTTTGTTTGGTTGTGCATAAGTCAGTTAGCATAACCTCACTTGATAAGTTGAATGCAAAATGAAAGATAAATTTGTTGGCTAGTTCTTTCCAAGATCTAATATTGCCAGGTAGCTTAGAGTACCACTCCATTGCTTGAACCCCCAAGGCTTCAAGGGAAGAGTCACATGAGATATGTGTTGTCATGATTAACCTTGATGCAAGACATATAAAATTCTCAAATTTGATCGGTTGGATTGCCTTTTCCTTTGTATTTCTCAAACTTGGGTACGTCAAAATTCTTGGGAAAAGGAGGCATGTAAATGCTTGGATCAAATAGATTAGGACACAAGTCTTGTTCCATATAGAGTATCTTTGTGTCCTTGAATTGCATATCATTCATTTGCTTCTGCAAGCATTGGATTCATTGAAGTATTTCTTCATTCTGCGAAGGCTTCACTGCCTTTTTACATTTATCAGAATGATGTGTCCGTCTAGAAGCCCTTGAATGTTGACTATATTCCAAGGACCAATCATAGTCTAATGATTTAGATGATATGTCATGGATTGATGCCACATGTTTTCGATCATGTTTTTGGTGATCTTCCACATGTTGTTGATTTATTGGTGGAGGATTGTATTGATGACCTTGTGTTGTATAATACGGTTGGGGAATTTGTTGTTGATATTGGGGTGCATATTGTTGTTGCTGAATTTGTGCCCCATGTTGTTGTTGTTGTGACACATTTTAATGTTGTGCAACATGCGGTTGTCACTGCTGACCATATGGTTGTTGAACATGTTGTTGTTGTTGTTGTTGTTGTTGTTGTTGTTGAACATGTTGTTGTCTTTGTTGTTGAGCATATTATTGTTGTAAAGCATGTTTTTGTTGTTGTATATACTATTGTTGTAAAGAACATTGTTGTTGCTGTACATATTGTTGTTGGAGAGCATGTTGTTTCTGCTATACATATTTTTGGGTATGTTGTTGTTGTTGTTGTGGGTGCACTTGTTGCACCTTTGAACCTTGCACATGTTGTACAGCAGGATGAGATTCTTGACCCATCGGCATTGTCGATTGTTTCATGTTATTAGCTTGTTGAAATCAAAGTGGTCCAACTATGCCATCAAGATTTGCAGACTTACATTTTTCTAGTTGTGCTTGAGACATCATGTTAACTTGGCCTGCAAATTGGGGTTGCACTAGTTTCACTACATCCACAGGTGGTGCTTGTTGAGCCACTTGGGCTTGTTGCACTTGTTGTGTTGGTTGTGTCACCTTATGTGGAATTGGTGTAATATCCACAAGGGTCTTTTTATTTTGATCTTGAAATGGATTTGGTAAAGCTTCAACAGTCGCATTACATACATCAAAAGTGGGTACCCATGGTGGTTCATTAAATGGTCCTTTGGACGTTGTTGCATTTGAAGTACTTCCTAGGAATGTTATATGTACTACCAAAGGAGGACCACTTGGTTGTGTTTCTTCAAAAGGGGGTACATCTGGCATGCCCCAAGGAAATGTGAATGTCTCATTTGATCCTTTTGGTAAGCGATTCTTTAAATCAATCCTCCATGTTATTTTAGGACCTTTCTTAGGGATTTGTGTAGCATCCGTCATCTTTGGAGGAGGGAGTGCTTCTTCTTCAAACAAATGATTATCCAATGGTATATATTTTTCCCTTGGAGGAATATTGATAGTTAAATCATTTTTCTATCATTTTTATGTTAGCTCCATAGCTGACTCGTCGAAGGGTTGTTCTTACTTTTCTCTATCTCGCACCACTAAGGCTTGGTTCTCTTCCAAAGTAGATGATGGGGGAGTTTGATATTCCAAAAATAGTTGACGATTTGTCTTCTGAATCACTTTGATATAGCATTGCGGATCTTGAGTCATAAGGTATGTTAATGTCTGCTGAATTTTCTTGTTCTTAATGGCCTTGTCAATTTCCTCCATAAGTAAATCTTTGAAAGGAGCAAATGTCCCATGTGAGTCTCTAGAATCCAAAGAGGGACTTGAGGCATTGCCTTGATCTTGATTGTCTTGTGGTGGTGGTGGAGGTTGATAAGATCCAAGGTCCATGTTTGGCATAGGTTGTTGTTGCAAATGATTAGGTTGGACCTTATTCATTTGAGAAATTTGTTGGTATTCCTCCTCAGGTGTAGGGGGAACACTACCTTGGCCAGGTGGCATAGGTACAAAGATTGGGTGAAATTTTGGGGGAGGTCCCCACTGAATAGTGCCAAAGTTTGGGGAAGAATTGGAAGGATACCCCATGTTGCATAGTTCATTGCTTGAAGTAGGCTCTTGAGGGAAGGTGACATGTCTTGGGTCATTAAACGTTTAATGCACTCCTTCCAATTGTTGCATGTTGGTTAGGTCAATTTGATCATGATAAGCACCACCTTGTCTTGGATCAAAAGGTAATTGTGATTTTGGTTGTGACGTAAACATAGGTAACAAAGGACCTTGTTTCCCCTTGGATGCTTGAGACCCTGTACAAACCAGCATGATTACTATATGTAAATGCAAGATTTTCTTTGGAATTTTTGAAATTTTACAAATGTAAATTTTTGAAATGCAACTTTGGAATACAAGGAACTTATGCAAATGCAAGCTAAGGTTTATGCAACTATTTTTTTGGTTTTTTGGACTTTTACAATTAATCTTTTGAAAGGAGACAAATCTAGGAGCATAACCTTATGAGGTTAAATAAGGATCTTGACTTGAAAAATAGGATTTTTGGAATAAGGGACAAGTTTTATAAAAAGGCGTAGGTCAGATCCATCATAACAAAGGTGGAATAAGACCAAATTGATAAGAATAGGGGGGTTTGAAATTTGGAAAAAAGGGGGATCAAGTCAAGATCTTATTTTCAACATCATAAAGAGAGGTTCCATGATTTGGATACTTTCTAGGATTGTTTGCAAATTTTTTAAGGAGGACCAAAGGAGGAGTTGGTTCAACACATAAAAATGGTTCGAGCCTGTTGGTCTACGTGTTTTAACATTTTTTGCATTACAATCGAAATGTTGTTTTGTGACCTAATTATTCCTCTATGTGGTGCATATGATCTTTATTTTATGGATACATTGTATCTTTCATCAATTATTGAATATTGCAAAATTGTTCAATTATTTACTAACAATTCTACTTTCACTATCAAATCGATCATTTTCCAAACCTTCCTAAACTGATCCTATTCAATCCTAAACCGATCCTATTTGATCCTAAACCATCCCAATCCTTCCTAAATCAATCCTATCCGATCCTAAATCATTCCAAACCTTCCTAAATCAGTTCAAATCTATCCTATTCTATTCCTAATCATTTGCAAAATTGTCTGGACTCATTTCCAACCATTTTGGGACATTGTCCAAGATCACCAATGCCTAATCAACCCAATTTCAAACCAATTGATCAAACCCTAATTCAATTCGATCAATCTTATCATCATTTCAGGAGCATTGTCCAAGATCATTGATGCTTCATATCCTTTCAATAAACCATTTTATAACACTGTCAAAGATCATCGGTGTTATCACTATCAATATATAAATTTCAATTCAATAGTGTTGTTCATACTAGTCAATACTATTTCTGATTATCATTTCAGGAACATTGTCAAAGATCATCAATGTTTCCCCATTTCAATCTTACGATGCCATCAAAGTTCATTGATGCTTTTCAATCATTTCCAGTCATCATTATCTGGGAACATTGTCAAAAGATCATTGATGCCTCATGATTTTCCTAAACTATTCTGGAACCCTAGGAATTAACCCTAATCCTTATCAACATTATCAAACCCCTTTCAATTCAACATCAACACCTTCAATTTGACCTATTTCTCACTAATTTCCCCCTTTGGATGAATAACCCATAGTTTATCCTAATTCCTAATTGAATAAATAAATAAACTTTATTTATTCCCCATTTTCCCTAAGTCTCCAACAATTAATTATTTTTTACTAATTAATTAGCTAATTTCAATTTATGAGATTTTGTAATTTCATAAATCTAATTTGATTTTGAGGAATATTTGAGAATATTGAATTATGGATTTGATTAAATATTCATAATATCACCTAAATATCATATCCCTTAATTGAGGATTCTCATCCCTATTAAGGTGCTTCACAAATATTTTCAATATCTCTCCCCCATTTCATGCTTACAAGCATCTCACCAACCAAAATCTGCATTTATGCAAGGATTTTGTGCAATCTCACCAAATTGTATCTCATTTTCTATAAAATGGGATGCATTCCTCTCATTCAAGGTTAACCATGAGATTTTGAGAAAAACCTCAAGATCACTCATCTCCTAGTAATTCTCATTATCAATCCAAGCTTTCAAGGTTCTTTGTGCAATTTGTGTTTGTCAAAGAGCAACATATCAACCTCTATGGAGAAGAAAGGAGACCATTAGAACTACATTTGAAGGGAGTTTGCTTGTGTTATCTTGCATATATTTCAACTCTTGTTTCAAATGGTTTTAATG
>MU224127.1:1948126-1964053 GCA_018584345.1 Thuja plicata
ATTCTTCTTCATGCCTGGATGTTCCTTGTTGCAGTTTCATCTTCATAGTCTTTTGGAGACTTGTTCAGTTACTTGAGATGTATATTTATACCATATGTTTATATTGGTTATCATCCTTGGAGGATGCTATGTAATGGTTATTATGTATTATTACATACCCTGCGACTTGTGCAGTGGATTTTGATTAGGTGGTGTACCTTATGGTATCAGTTGTATATGTAACCCTTATTATGAGATGTATGTAATTGGTTTCAGATTATGTAACCTTTATGTCAGTTCTTATATTCATATTCGTAGATTAATTGTTTAAGTAATTCTACGTCAAGGAACCCTCGAGGAATGTTAATCATGTATGAGTTGTATTTCATGTATGTCATATACTTCATTGTGTTGCTTCCGCATTGTTATTATTATTGCTTGTAAACATTTAAAAAAAAAATTATTCCGTGAACTTAGTGTCGTGTTTAGGTTAAGTTCTCCTGGGTTCCCTGGCGGGGCATTACACTCGGCGCAAATCCTTGGCCGAATTATCTCATAAGAAAAAAATATGCTTTAAAGGTTTAAGAGATTAAACATGGGCCGTTGATAAGATTAAGATTTGAAAGTTGGCATGAAATCTTTGAAGAAAACCCTGAGTTAATAAATGGTATGGAGACTTTGATTTTCTTTCAGTCATGAAGTCTCGTAAACAAATCAGAGTTAAAACATGGTTATCATATTCATTCAGTCGTGAGATCTCATAAGGAACCAAGGGCTAAGTTTAAACTCATGAGATCTAGCGACAACTGTTAGATTTAAAGATGATCATGTGGCTGGTGTTTAATCGCAAGAGGAGAGTGTAGATTAATAAAAGATTAAGAGATTTAGCATAGACCATTGGATTAGAAAAGAATCAAGGGAAGGCGCTTGATCTTCAAATAATTCCATAAAGTGCATAAAGCTTATGAGATCTAGTGATAGCTGTTGATGAAATAAATATTGGAGTGCTAACGTTTAATCTCTAAATCAAACTCGAGTCAAATGAAACCTTTAGTGATTTGGAGATTCACTCAGTCGCTAAGTCTTCACATAAATCATGGTTAAACAAAGATAGGTCAAGTTTGATGCAAATTAATCTAAACTGCAGATTATGATCTAATCTTACGACTGTCATGTAATCACTTAGAAAAGTCAAAAATTCTCAAAGCTTACAGGGATTTAGAGAAAATGGTCCAGATGCTGACACGTGTTCGAGTTATTTAAGATCCTGTGATGGGCACAAAGTCTCAAGGTAAACCTATGGTTAAGGAATTTCTTTGCTAACCTCAAGATAGCTTATAGTCACATAATCTCATGACCAATTGTAATTAAAGTTAAAACTAAAGAGATCTAGAGTGAACCATCAGATTAAAAGGTAATCAACGTTGGTCGCATAATCTCTGGATAGATTAAGAAAGCATAATATTAATATGAGATTCAGCACAGGCCATTGATTGGATTTAGATTGTCTGGTGTCCGTCTAATCTCGGGATCAAACCAAGGTTAAGGTAAACTCTCAGTGACTAAGAGACAGAACAGTCGCGCAATCTCCAAAGAGAACTATGGTCAGAGTAAGGTAAAAATTACAAAGGGTTTTCTCATGCCATGATGTAAAGAGTTAACCTATTAAAGTGAAGAGATCTTGACAGCGTGTATAAGATTTTCTAAGCTATGATAAAATAATCCAATCATATAAAATATCTGGTCTATTCACATATAATAAGGTTTTAAAATGACAAAAGGCACGCATGACTATTCCAATTGGCTCATTCAAAATTGATCACCTATCAACTTCAAATGCCACAGCTAGGGAAAGAATTAATGTCACGGTACGCATAATTAAAATAGAAGTGATCGAATAAAGCTTTCAAATCCTTGGCTTGATTGATGTATTGATGATAAATAGGCATATATTTCATACATTCTAGTTTACCGAGTTTTTAGAGTTGCAGAGCCAAGAATTTGTATAATTTCAGAGCATTTAGAAATAGAGAATTGTTGAGTCTCAGATAAATTTGCAGTATAGAGCTTGTCTTTCCAAAATAGAATTGTTTCAATAAAGGTATTCAGAAAGCACAAAGATGAGCCAACCAACCATGATCAGAGCTTCAACCAGTGGGGCAAGTAAACAAGAAGAAGATGACCAAAAGGGGAAGAGAAATCATTCAGAGGAGTTTGTGAATCTACTACCTGGATCCAGTCAGGGTCAAAAGGTAAATGAAAAACTTTTTATGGATGATTTAGCATATTTTAGAGATCCTAGGACCCCAGGGGTTTCATTTTATCACCTTTTCAAGTATTCTTCTAGTAATAAGGATAGCCCAATTCCTATTTCAAACCCATGCACATCAGCTTAAGGGAAGTTGATAGTCCCTGGTATTTTTGTAGACATTGACTTGTTAGTAGAGATAGCTAAAAATTATGATCCCTTGTCCAAAACCATTAATAAAAGTGATGGAACAACTCTGATCACTTTAGATAGAGATTCTTTCATGAAAGCCTTCGATATATACCACCCTTGTTCTACAGAGATTGATCTCACAAAGTTACAGAGAAGATATGCCAGAGAAATTGTTGTTGTTGCCAAGTTAATCCAAACCAATACACCTAAGTCCAATAGGAATTATATTGCTTCTATACCATGCATGGAACCTTATTTTTATAAATATTTAAGCTTCTACATGAAGTACATTTCTTATGGATTGTGTAAAGTTTTGGGAGTAGATGGGGACCCTAAGAGATTGACTGTAGATATTCTGATGATCATCCTGGACCTACAAAATGCACATGTCAACATTTATTATGAATACATTCAGTATTTCATAGACAAGATGCATCAGGGGTTTATTGATATATGTTCAATTCCAAATCCTAGATTTATGCATTATTCCTTTTTAATGCATTTAATCTTATATTTCAATGTTAACAGTTTGGATACACAGAATTTAAGGCCTAAAGTGTTTTTCTATGGTAAACCAAACCCTGTATAGATGTGGCTTAGGGTTTGAAACTACACCTCTAATCAGAATGAGTATTGTGCTTTTCATAATTTGATTGCATATCCTATTTTGGAGATGATAGGTGCAAATGTGATAAGGTTTCCCACCAAGGTTCTATAACTCCTTAAACCTTGTCAATCTGTAGATAAATGGCTAGGAGACCATAATTGGGGAGATTACTACTTAGAGAAAGGATTCACTTTAATGAGGGTTTATGGATGCTCCCAACCACCTCATATACTCCCAAAATATGTGCCTCCCAGGATAGCTGCAGTGGAATTCATATGTCAGTTGATGTAGACTGAATAGGAGCACCTCTCTCCTCACAGGAAGGGTACATTTACACCCAGAAAGTTCAAGATTTTTACCTTCCTAATTGTTAAAAGAGCCATGGATTTAGTAAACAAATGGTTGAGTCACTATAGATTGAATGTAGTCATTTATAGGTATATAGACCCAAAGGGTTTCAATAAGAGTGCCAAGAAACTCTGGACTCCAAGGATAATAGTCATTAAGAAACATGAAGAGTGTGTAGAAGAGGATTTGATCATAAAAATCCTGGAGGATGATGAAGTGGCAACGAGGGCTGATCAATATGAGGATCTAATAAGCCTTGAAAAAAAAATAAAGAAGAAGGGAATTGCCTTTGGGGGTTTCTTTCCAGATGTGCCCTACATACACAGACTCACAAAAATGATGGAGTCTTACAATAATTTATGCAATCAACTTGAAGAGTTGATTGAAGATAAAGAAAGCGGTCCAGAAAAACACTCTTCCTCAGAGTATGATGATTATAGTGATGGAGGTTACTATGTTCATAGCCCTCCTCCTATGGATCAGCCACCCTCCACAGAGCAGACCATTGAGGTAGACCTTACAAAGGTACCTGATATTGAGGTGATTGATGAACCACCTACAAAGAAATAGAAGGTAGAGATAGGAGACCCTTCCCATACTAAGGCACAGGAGAATAAAAAGGATAAGATAAGTGCCGTATTTATTGGAAACAGAGCTTATGATCACCAGTTGAGGAAAGCACTAAGAGAAGGAAAGAAAGTAAGAGGGGATGAACAAGAATAAATTATTGAAGGCATTATATTTTATCATTAGTATACACAAGGAAAAACATGATCTGCACCATCAATTGTCACTACACTGACAGACAGGGCACAGCACTACCCGATGCCAAGGTTACCCGATAAATATCGTTAAGTGTTATCCGATAACAAAAAGGTAAATGGAACTTGACAAGTAACAATAGTGCAACTCAACAAAATAGAAAAGAGAGGAACCCGATAGACAAAGGGAACCCGATGAACATCTCAACAAAGGAACGCCGACAGACTTCAAGTTCAACCTGACGACCAAGAACCGACAGTCAGTTACATCCCGTAAAAAGTGGATCTGACTTTCCACATTAGATAAATCATTGAATTTGTATTTATAGCTTCTTTATTTACTTTTAAATCCATTATGTATAGAGGAAGAAATGTATTTAATATTTTTTTAATTATTTTTACTGATTTAAAACATGCAAACTAAAGATCAAGGTCAAGTTGTAAACCTTGGGTCTAAGAGTTAACATTGTAATGTGTGATTCTAGAATAGGTCAAAGAATTGTATAAATAGATGCTCAATCTATTGTAAACAGTAGTTTTTCAATGAATATAGTATCCATGGAGAGAAACCAGAGACTAGACAAGAGAATTCATGCAGAAGGACAGAAATATAATCAATCAGTTTAAAGAACAAGAACACAAGCTACCGACAAGCAGAGAAAAGGTATTCATCAATCACTTAAGGTGATATTATTATTTTGAGAGCTTTAATGGATCTGTAATCAGAAATTTTAGATTTCATATAGTTAGGTCAACATTTTTACTCATTCTAACAAGTGTAGTACACTTATGAAATCCTTTCAAGAAAGGTGGGTTTAACTGTCCTATTGTAAATCTCATAACTGAGTGCACACTTAAATCAGTGTTGCTAAATCTCTTAACAGAGTAGATCTTAACAGGTCTCAACCTTAATACTCCTAATAGGGTAAATCATCAGAAGTGATCAAATTGTAAGCCTTAACTAGCTCCCTTCCATTGTGCAAATAGTAAAGTTTTGTGGGTGTCATCCCAACCGCAGTTTTTACATCCTAACAGGAGTTTTCTACAATACCATATCTTGTGTTATGTGTTTATTAATTTCATGAATGTTTCTATGAATGTTGCAAACTATTAAAGATTATGAAGAATACTAAATTCATAAAAAAGAACAACAGTAATTTTTGGTAATGAAGTAATGAATGATTACTAATGATTAATAAAGAAAGGTGTCAAAAGTTTTAGAGGTATTGATTCACCCCTCCCCTCTTAGTACTACTTCCCATTAATCCCAACAATTGGTATCAGAGCTTAGTCTCTTCTTGGAAAGATTAAAGGCTTAAGAGCAAAGATCATACAATGGAGAAGTACAAACTTGATAAGAATATTGAGAACAAAAATCTTGAGATACAAATGTTCTATGAATAGTATAAAGAAGCTAGAATCAAGGTGAGAGAACTTTTGGCTGAAAGGAAAGGTATGGCTACCCGGAACAATGAAAAATATTATCAAGAAGAAGAGATTCCAAATTTCTTTGAATCTCTAGGATCAAATACAAGTAATACATCAGACACATCGGAAGAGAACATCACAAATCTAAAGGAGAACAATCAACATCTAACAAAGAAAATAAAGATGTTGCAAATTGGCCACGACAGCCAAATGGTAAGAATGATTGATGTGATGAGTTCTATTAGACAAGATGAAATAGAAAGAACACTTGCTATGGATGACAGAAGGAAGATTACAGAGAAACTAAAAGAAAAGGAATTAGAAATTCAAAGACATGTCAAGCATCACCATGATCTCACAAATTAGATTATTCTTATGAGTCAAGAAGCAAACAAAATAAATGTGGAACTCATTGAGAGAATACAGATTATCGGTGAACTAAGAGAAGAGAATGGAAAGCTAAAACATGAGGTTAGAATTCAGCAATAGCATAATGAGATTATCAGAAAGGCTGAAGAGAGAAATAAAATAATGGATGACTTTCTTGAAGGACAACAAAGATTCAACAACAACAACGGTATAGGCTTTACCGAAAATGGAGAATCATCCAATCAAGCAAATTCAAATAAATGTTTATGAATATCCAAGACCAAGAAAGCTAGCATGCAAGCACTATGGAAAGAAAGGGCACACATCAAATGTATGCCAAGGTAACATGAAAGGTATTCCTAAATATACATCTACATTCATAGGATTCTATTATAAATGTAAAAAGAAAGGACATAAGGCTTATGAATGCAAGACTAAGATAGAACAGCCAAAGAAGGAAACCTACATGGACAAATACTATCCTACATGCAAGATGAATGGGCACACATCTGAAGAATGCTAGAAAAAGAAAAGGTAAGCATGGAAGGCTAAAGGTCAAGAAATTCCTTATCAACCAAAGAGAATAGGTAATCAATATACATGGGATTACAATACATGGAAAAACTATACAGCATGTGTAGATATGGTCACATTGCTACAAACTGCATGAGAACATGGACCAAAAGGTCTAGAGGCTGGACAAACCCCAGAATGGCATGCTTACACTATCATAAATTTGGTCACCTCAAGAAAGATTGCAAAGACCGATTGACAGAGACAAGCACATATCCCAATGAAAATACCAATGAAGATATCCGGAGGGCTAGAGATAAAATGTGGATAAAAGCCTCAAGCAATGATGAAGCTGGGCCAAGAAATGCAAATGGTGACACCCCATCCAATGGATCTGGTGACATCACCACCCGCACCTAAGATGAACAAGTAAGTATGGAACTGCATTATACCAATTCATATTTTGCATCAGTTCCATTATACAATTGATAGATAGTCAAAATCTGCATAATAAAGATGTATATTATGTTACTTGTTCCAACTCTGAGAAAACAACCCCGTCGGTATACACATACCAAAAATCATCGGTGAACACAATTGATAAGCTATGTACACTTATCAGAAATTATCGGTCAACACATAAAATGGTTAAGTTACCAATGTAACCTGACACCCATCGGTAAGAAAGCAAACTCACAAAGTTGTCATGAAAAATACCAATATCCGTCGATAAAAGTAATATTTCCAATAGCTATCTCAAGCATCCTCAACATCACCAATGATGATTGTGAAAGTCTTCTCGATGGACTCCATCTTTATGACCCGATGAGTCGTTGAAGCATTTATTGCTAACTTAGGGCAAAAGCCTATAAATAGTCGATAGAAACACTTCATTTTGCACCCGCAATTTGAAGAGAAAGCAGAGAAAAAAAAAGAGTGATTGAAGAGCAGAAGTAGAAGTGTCCTCGACTTGATTCAACACACAAAAACCAGGTCATTAACCATTATCATAGATCAAAGTAAGTATTGAGGGCTCCAAAAGCACTTTGTCATTATTTTCAAGAAAGCCCTAATTTCAAGAAAGCCCTAAAACTTCAAAAATAATGGCAACCACGTCAAGAATAGCTAAGATCAAAAGTGATAAAAGGAATGTGGTTAAGTTGATTAAGAATAGCACATGTGTAGAGCCCAAGTACAAGATATACCTAGAGATTGCATCGCAACCCAATGAAACTGGTGCATTTTCAAAAATCCCACCTAGGGTTTTTCTCATAGAAGACGTTAGGTCCTATATACACTGCAAGATCACTGACATAGGTGATCTAGAGATGGATGAAGCTTATAAGAAGCTATGTGATGCAGAAGGAAACCTCAAGGAAGAGAATAAACACTTGGAGGTTAAAAGGATAACTAATGCCCTATATCTCCCAAGGGAATTCAAGACTGACTAGATTGAGTTAGTACTTAGCAAATTGCATGACCAGAAGTTTTGGTTGGATCAACCCAAATAAATCACCAAGGATGTCCTTCACACTATCACTAGTTATCCAATAATCAACAAGCCTAAGGCTCACAAACATCCCTCTAGGCCAGAAGTCACAAAACTAACAAAAGCCAAATGGGACAACAGAGGATTGAAAGTAAATACCATCACCGATGAGGAACTAAGGTTCAGTGCATGTGTGATAGGCTATAAGATTTTTCAAGAAAGCAGGTTGAACAACATATCTGCAACATCAGTAAGAACAGCTTACAAGATTGTAACAAAGGGCATACATATGGATCTATGTGAGATCCTATTGAAACAACTTGAGGAAAACATGAATACAATCAGGTCCACAAAGACTAGCACATGTAAGTTTGGATCACTTATCATGTGTATCTTTTTCTATTTTCAAGAATACATTCCTTCAGTAGAAAAAGTAAAATGGGACACTACCAAAATGGTAACACAATAAATTAGTGAATTGATTAAGTCACTAGGGGACAATTTTGAATTTGTTATGTCTTCATACTTCCTTGAGTTCAAGGAAAAGATGATGGAAAGGACTAGGATTCCTGAACAACTTGTTGAAAAACATAAGGATAAAATATGCTTTATGGTAGATACTGATTTCACTCATATCAAACTAGTTGTACCAAGAATAGCTTGGTTAGCACCAATAGATTATGAAATAAATATTGATCAAGCTACAAGTGCAATTGATGCACTAATAAATGATCTTGTTGACAGCAAACAACCTAGGTTTGGAACCTATGAAGAGGCCAGATCAAAGATAAAACGAGGCCTAGAAATCAATAAAACTATCAATAAGAAAGATAAGATGGTTAAGAATCTCAAAAAGATTTTATCGGTTACAGAAGAGGAACAGGAACAACCAAAGGAAACTGGTGAATAGGGCACCATCGGTGAGGGACAAGAAGAACAAAAATTAGATTTTGAGGAAACTAAATCTGATACACCTCCACCTCCACCTCCTACAAAGAAGCAGAGGACAAGGAGTCAAACTACTACAACCGATACAACACATCTTAAGAAAGGTCAAGTAAGGACCTATATAAGGAAGCAGCCAGCTAAAAGGACAAAGCAAAAAACTATGAAAACAACACCTCCAAAGAAGAGGAAAAGGTTGGTTAGGTCAAAAGCTGACATAGAGGATACTAAATATGATGAGCTTGATGTAGTAAAGAAGAATTACAAGAATCAAATTGTTGATGAAACTGCTAAATCTATTGCTACATACCTCATACCAACATACCTCATACCTCTCACCAACATACCTCATAGAGAGGAGGAGAAAGACAATGCAAGTCCTTGGCACATTGCTCTGGACAATACTGAAAGTGACAATGAGAAAATAAACATAGACAAAGTCATGGATGATCTTGACATCCAAGATATGACCAACTATGACTCTAATAAAGATCCACAGAAGAAAGATGAAGTAATATTTATTACACTTAAGGATCAAGGACAGAAACAAGAATTGTAGACATTAGATAACACAATAATTAATGTTTCTTATGAGACAGTGCGGCACACTTCAGTCATGGAATTCAAAGAACCAGACCCTGCAGACCAAGTGCAAAAATATGAGGATGTTAATGCTCAAAAAGATCAAACTGACGAGCAAACACCACTCTGGATATAGCCCAAGCTACCACTCAAAGCAATATGCATGTATTAATGAAGGAAATCAATATATTAGAGGGTAATGATGGATCTACTATAGAGGACACAAGCACACCCAAGGACAAGGGTGATGGAGGAGAAAAAGACACCACAAATAATACAAAGAAAACAATTGCAGAGAAGGCTGCAACCGATGATCAGACAGATAAGTCTGTCGATCAAAATAAAGAGGAAACACAAAAGGAAGAAGGGGACACACAGATAGAAAAAGGTGAAGAAGCAAAGCAAGATGAGAAGGAGAAGCAATTAGAACAAAAATCTACAGAGACACCCAAGGTTGATGGAGAGACGTCTTCACAAAATTGACAGGTGCCACCCAAGCAAAAAACTCAAGAAGCATCTTCCACAAAGCCTTCACCAAGCACTTCAAAAAGAAAAAATGAAATAGCTATGGTAGTTCATACATCTGCATCCATGATAGTATCAAAGAAGAAGAAGAGCAAGCATAAGAATCCAGTAACTCTGGATGAAATCATTGAGATTCAAGTTTGTGATCCAAGGACATTGGATCCAACTGCATTGACAAAGTATGCAAGACTCTATGAGAGAAAAGAAATACAAGACAAACTAAAGAGAGTCGCAAAGGAGGCAAAGGTACTAGAAGTGGCAAGAGGAATACTCCAACAGATTGTACCTGATGTACATATTGATCAGACCACCCCAATGCTTGATCAATTGGTGGTACACACAGATGCAATAGCATCTTAGAACATAGATGTTGAGAAGGTCATGGAAGAGAGACTTGAAAAAAATTATGATTTCAAGCTAGCCGAGAAGATAAGCCAGGAAGTGGCATTGAAAAAGGTAAAGCTATCTGAAGTAGTGAGAACAATTTACCCAATTATCTCATAAGCTATTACCTTAATACAGAAATTGTGCACTCTTGATCAACTCACTCAGGAGTATACCAACCAGATAGCACAAATTGATGTTGATCTTAAGTCAAGTGCACAAAGTCTCACCAATAATGAAGAAGCAATTAAATTGCACAGTGAGAAAATCAAACAGGCTTGGAAACTGAGACAAGACATACAGATTGCAAAGATGAAGTATAGAGATGAGGTAAATGAGCTCCAAGCTCAACTCTTACAGACACTTTCACTCCTGCAACAACATGTGACAAAGGCAAATACATTAATTGCCACCCCTGAAATGTCTGTCCTAGACAACATTTATGATATGCATGCAAGGCTAGAGCTACAACACATGGCACTAGAACAACTAAAAGAAAAATGGGAGAAAATGCTTGAAGATATCAAGAAAACCCATTCCCATATACTTGACACATTGTAAGTTGCACTCTTTTGTCACAATTTTGGCATATTATAAGTTGTACATTTTTGTCATAAGTATCAAAGAAAGGGGGAAATATGTATAGTAAAAGAAAGGGAAAATAAAAGGAGGAAATAATATTTACATATAGAGAAAAGAATAGAGAATGTATATTATACATGTACATATACTTATACTATACCGATGCATACAGTTAGGGGGACTCATATGATGACAAGGATACAAACATGGTGTACATACTAAACACTTTAGTATTATGCAAATATCATTTTTTGATACTAATGTCAAAGAGGGAGATTGAAGGAATTATATGTTTCCATTAGTATACACAAGGAAAAACATGATCTGCACCATCAGTTGTCACTACACCGATAGACAGGGCACAGCACTACCCGATGCCAAGGTTACCCGATAAACATTGTTAAGTGTTATCCGATAACAAAAAGGTAAATGGAACCCGATGAGTAACAACAGTGAAACTCGACAAAAATAGAAAAGAGAGGAACCCAATAGACAAAGGGAATCTGGTGAATAGTTCAACAAAGGAACGCTGACAGACTTCAAGTTCAACCTGACGACCAAGAACCGACAGTCAATTACATCCAGCAAAAAGTGGATCTGACTTTCCACGTCAGATAAATCACTGAAGTTGTATTTATAGCTTCTTGATTTAATTTTAAATCCATTATGTATGGAGGAAGCAATGTATTTAATATTTTTTTAATTAGTTTTACTAATTTAAAATATGCAAACTAAAGATCAAGGTCAAGTTGTAAACCTTGGATCTAAGAGTTAACATTGTAATGCATGATTCTAAAATAGGTCAAAGAATTGTATAAATAGATACTCAATCTATTGTAAATAGTAGTTTTTCAATGAAGATAGTAGCCATGGAGAGCAACAAGAGACCAGAAAAGAGAATTCATGCAGAAGGACAAAAATACAATCAATCAGTTTAAAGAACAAGAACACAGGCTACCAAAAAGCAGAGAAAAGGTATTCATCAATCACTTAACGTGATATTATTATTCTGAGGGCTTTAATGGATCTGTAATCACCAATTGTAGATTGCATACAGTCAGGTCAACATTTTTACTCATTCTAACAAGTGTAGTACACTTATGAAATCCATTCAAGAAAGGTGGGCTTAACCGTCCTATTGTAAATCTCATAACTGAGTGCACACTTAAATCAGTGTTGCTAAATCTCTTAACAAATTAGATCTTAATAGGTCTCCATATTAATACTCCTAAAAGGTTATATCATCAAAAGTGATCAAATTGTAAGCCTTAATCGGCTCCCTTCCATTCTGCAGATAGTGAAGTTTTGTGGTTGCCATCCCCACCGCAGTTTTTACTTCCTAATAGGATTTTTTTGTGATATCATATCTTGTGTTATGTGTTTATTACTTTCATGAATGTTTCTATGAATTTTTCTATGAATGTTGCAAACTATTAAAGATTATGAAGAATACTACATGCATAAGAAAGAACAACAGTAATGGTTGGTAATGCAGTAATGAATGATTATTAATGATGAATAAAGAAAGGTGTCAAAAGTTTTAGAGGTACTGATTCACCCCTCCCCTCTCAATACTACTTTCCATTAATCTAAACAATTAAAATACCCCTCCTACTATGCCAAGATGAGAGTGTTAGTAATAACTGAGAGGGGGGGTGAATCAGTGGCCTCAAAAATTAATCCTTAAATCAACCCTTCAAACTTTGTACCACAAATTATACCTCTAGTTATCTTCAGTCCTATAAGATGAATGCCTTGAAATACTTTTATAAAATTACTACTTGTCAAAATGCTTTGTAAAACCTTCTTTTGTATGTTTACCGATAAGCAGTCTTTCTATTTACCAAAACACAGTAAATAACTAGTGTATACCGATCAATCCATATTTACTTAAGTGAAATGCAAAACAATAAAGTAATGACTCATAGACACATTAAAACATGGATTTTTAATGTGGAAACCCTCTTAAGGGAAAAACCACTAGGACCGGTACCCCAAATTTTCACTCTTCTGAAGTGAGCTCGGTTAAGAGCCAACCCTGTTAAAGGTTACAAACACACTGTTAGGTGTGACCTTGTTAGAGGATTTAAATAGATAGTTTGTCACTTAGTATATGGAATCTAATGCTACCATCCTTGATCAAACACTCACTTGGCCTATCAATAGGTATTGGGCATATCCAATGCTACTTTGTATGATCAAACTTTTTGATACTCCTTGGGATGTATCTCAATTGCAGAAGACTTTTAAGTCCTACTCGGTTAAAAGGCTTGATGCTTCAATGGTTAAACTAAAATAGTAAATTGATATGTTCACATATACAACTTGAATTTCATATTTTCAGATCTATTGTAAGTGCATTACCTTTCTGATCAATGTTATCAATTCAATACCTTTGTTCCACACTGTTCTTCTCTGTGATGTTGTATCAGTGTTCGTCAGTGTCTGGACAATTTAGCTCTTTCCTCAGCTTGATTGATCAGGTCTGAATGAAGACTTTCTTCTCCTTCAAAGTCTCTTTAGCATCTATTCTCTTATCACTCCCCTTCACCACCTTTGTAATGAATTAGGTTGTCTATTTATAGACATGATTCACCGTTTCTTGACTTTCTTGATCTTGGTGTGATCCACAATTCTTGCCAATTAGATTTAAAGAAAAACTCTAGTTTTATCTCGTATAGATCTTCTTGCCAACTGGACAAAGAAGCTTTAAATCCTTTACTTATCTCCAGCTTTATCTTGTCGATTAAAAAAATGATAAGTATCAGTTAAGTCTATTTTTAGCTCTTGACAACTAAGCATTTTGTCATTTCTGAACTCTCAATTCTGTCAGTCAATACTTCAATTATTCATCGGTGATAACTAACTGTTCTATCGGTGTGACTTCAGTTGTCTTCAGGATCTCCATCTGTCAGGCAACACTATAATTTTTCCTGTTAGGTTACTCTATGATTTTCTTGTCGGGCAACATTGTGACTTTGCTCGTCGATAATGTTGTGCATTTTCTCATTGGGTAACACTATGACTTTTCTCTTTTACTCTATCTGTCGGTGTGCAATCTGTCAGTGTATACAGTCACTTTGTGAATACTTGATTTATATGCATTACTGATAGCATATCCTTTGATTAATCAGTTCTTTGAAGTCTTTGGCAGTATGTCCATGACTATACAGATTATATCAAGTTGACATCAATGGCAATACAATACATTAACTGATTTAATGTCTTGCATAAACTTTCTATGACTTGGTGATCATAAACTTAACATCTTCAAACATTAAATCAACTATAGTTCATCAATCTCTCCCTTTGGCATTCATGGAAATCACTACATTATCACTAATATAATATGAAATATAACATTTGAAGTTCATCAAACTACCAATCTTATGTACTATAACTGATACAAGTATCTGGTCCTCAATAAGTTCATATAACTTAGATTTGATTCTTGCAGCTTTCTCTCTATCTTCAATCCCTTTACTAGATAGATGTAAAATCTTTTCTTTTTTTGATGTGATGTGTTCTTCTCCTATGTCAAACTCTCTCCCTTTCACTGTTCTCTTTTCTTTTGATGTCTCTTGTCAGAAATTCTTTCCCTTTGTATGTACTCTCCCTTTCTTGTTACATATCTCCCTTTGGAAAATGTGATGGATATAATTTCTCATAATCTCTCCCTGATGTGATAATGGATATAATCTCTCCCTTTGACAGCAATGCCAAAGAAATATTTTGACAGTAATTCCAAACAAATCCTTTCTATCCATAATATACTCCTTGAATTTCCCAATCCATCGCCAATACAACAACTCTGGTGCTCGAAGTAGATAAATACCTTGATGTGTATAGATTTATCTTTGAAGTCCATATCTTTTCTTGCATCAACATGAATGATATTCTGATAATATGTAGGCTGATGCAGCCTTCTAGTCATCTTACTGACCAGTAGACAAGGGTCTGACCCCTAGTTTCTTTCTCAAGTATTCAAATGTATCCTTGGATAGTGGCTTGGTGAAGATATCAGTTAAATTTTTCCTTTGATTGTACATACTCAAGTATCACCTCTTTTTCTTGAACTTGTTCTCTCAAATAATGATACTTGATGGTAATATGCTTTGTCTTAGCATGCATGACTGGATTCTTGGAAATGTTTATTGCACTTGTATTATCAAAATAGATAATTACCGGTTCAAGAATTTTCATATGCATACCTTCTAGTAACTGTTTAATCCATGCAATATTTGAGCAGTTTGCAGTAGTAGCAACATACTCTTCTTTTGCAGTAGACTAGGAGATGCATCCTTGCTTCTTATTGATCCATGTGACAAGTCTGTCACCCATAAAGAATGCTCCTCCATTTGTGCTCTTTTGGTCATCAATATTTCCATCCTGATCAGTGTCAGTAAAGACCTTAAGTTCAAATTTTCCTTCTCTTCTATACCATAAGCCATATTCCTTGATATTCTTCAGATATCTTAGGATTCTTTTCACAGCAGTCATATTTGATTCCCTGTGATTAGCAGAAAATCTTGCAACTATTCCTACTGCATGTGCAATAACTAGTCTAGTATGTACAACATACATGATTTTTCCAATCATTGATCTGTACAAAGTCTAATTTACCTCTGATGACTTGTCCTCCTTTGTTAGATTACATCTAGTTTCTATCGATGTTCCAACTAGCTTGGAATCTTCCATCTTGAATATTTTCAGCACTTCCTTGATGTATTTGGATTGTGTAATAAAAATACCTTCATCGTGTTGCGTGATCTGTAGACCAAGAAAGAACTTGATCTCTCCAAACATAGACATCTTGAACTCTTTGCTCATTTCATTTGCAAATTATTGGCATAGCATATCATTGCCTCCAAATATGATGTCATCAACAAATATCTCAGCAATCAAAATGTTAGCATCAGTATCTTCCTTCAAATAAAGATTATTGTTTTCACTAGTTCTTACAAATCCAATACTT
>MU224127.1:1965014-1978714 GCA_018584345.1 Thuja plicata
AGAGGCTTTATTGAGACATTTATAAGCCTTGCTCTTGGTGGAATACCCTAGAAAGATTCCTTCATCACTCTTGGAGTCAATTTTTCCATTTCTATCATCTTTTAAGATATAACATTGACTTCCAAAAATTTTGAAGTAACTTACATTGGGTGTGTAACCATACCATAGCTCATAAGGTGTCTTCTTGGTGTCTTTCTTCAATTGTACTCTGTTTAATGTGTAAACAGTGGTACTAACAACTTCCCTCTAGAAGATTTGGGTGATGCATTTCTCTATCATCAGTGTCCTTTCACAATCAACAATAGATATGTTCCTTCTTTCAGCAATTCCATTTTGTTGTGGTGTTCTCGGTGCAGATACCTATCTTTTGATTCTATGCTCATTACAAAAGTTAGTGAATTCATCTGAAATAAATTCCCCTCCTCTATCTAATCTTAAGCATTTCAATTCTTTACCACTTTGTTTTTCTACCATTTCTTACTACCATTTAAACATCTTGAATGCTTCAAATTTATCTTTTAGAAACATTATTGTCATCATTCTAGAGTAATCATCAAAAAAAGAGAATAAAATATCTATCACCATAATAACTCTTTGTCTTCGTGGGTCCACATAGATCAGTATGGACTAATTCTAGAATGGCATCAAATGTATGGGTTTTTCTTTTGAAACTAGACTTTTTCATCTTACCTTTTTGACAATTTTTGCACATGATATTGTCTGGCTTAATCATCGTCGGTAAGCCTCTTACATTTCTTTTTCTTCTTATTTTTATCATGTTGTCAAATTTTACATGACACAATATTTTGTGCCACAACCATATGCCTTCATTTCTAGCCATTAAGAAAGTGGTGTCGGTATCATTCAGATAGAGTAAGTTACCTTTTGTCTGCTCACCAGTACCAATCAAACTTCCTGATTTATTGAAGATCTTTGCCTTCTTATTTTCAAATGCTACTCTGTGACCTGAATTATTCAACTGAGAAACACTCAATAGATTATAATTCAATCCTTTCACCTAATAAGCATTTTCACATTTTATCAGGTTATTCAATATTATAGTTCCTTTACCTTCAACTGGACAAGGTGTGTCATTACCCATTCTTACTGAACCACCATTATAGTATTTAAAAGTCTCAAACTTTTGTTTGTCACCGGTCATATGGTGAGTGCATCCACTATCTATGATCCATACATCATTTTTACTAACTTTAGATATGATTGCAGTCTTTCTTCATCATCATCTGAATCACCTTTTACTACCACAAACACCATCTCGATGTCTTCATCAGATTCAGAGTTAGTATCTTCATCTTTGCATTTAGCTAGGTAACTAGCCTTCTTTCATTTGTCCTTGTAGTCTTGGGTATCTCTTATTTTTTATTGTTAGTTGCTTCTATAATCACCTCTATCATATTTCTTTTTAAATGACCTGTCATTACTTCTATCATCTTTTCTTCCCTTAGGACATCTTGCAGCAAAGTGTCCAATCTCTTTACAATTAAAAAAACAAGTGGTAATTTACATTTGCCTCTCTGCATTCTTCTAGCCATAAGTGCTTCAATTTATTCAAGATCTTCTTCTTCACTTTCACTATCACTATCTTTTCTCATAGTGTTTTTATGACTTGATTTACTCATTCTCAAACAAGATTTGAATGCAGACTCTATGTTTGGTAAGACACTATTATCAAAATTATTCATCTCAAATGAAATCAGTCTTCCAATCAAACTATCTAGAGTAACATTTTTATTTGTTACTGCTCTCATTTCTTGTATGGTAGATACTCTAATAGCATAAGTAGGCAATAAGGTTCTTAGAATTTTACTTGCCACTCTATCTTCATCTAGTACACCTCCAACTCCTCGGATAGCATTGACTACCTCTTTGATTCTTGTTCTATATTGTGTGATGTTTTCACCTTCTTTCATTTTGAGATCATCAAAATTTCCTCTAAGGCTTTCTGCCTTGGCTCTAAGAACATTTTTATCACCACCATGTAAAAGCTTCAATTTGTCCCACATCTTCTTTGCAGTTGTGCATGCTTTGACATTTTCAGATTCAGCATCGGAGAGTGAGGAAGCAAGTTCTATCATAATGCAGTTGTGCTCATGCTTCTCTCTCATTTGTTGAACTGTGGGTACTCCTATGCGCAACACATATTCAGTATCTAAGTATTGAGTAACATCATTTCCAATACTTGATAAGTGGATTCTTATTCTGCTTTGCCATGAAGCAAATTTGTCTTTGTTCAACTTGGGCACATCTCATCTATTCATCTTGTGATCTTTAGCTTGAGCTGTTAAAATATCTTTCTAAGCACACAAGCTATGATACCAATTGTTAGTAATAACTGAGAGGGGTGGTGAATCAGTGGCCTCAAAAATTAATCCTTAAATCAACCCTTCAAACTTTGTACCATAACTTATACCTCTAGTTATCTTCAGTCCTATAAGATGAATGCCTTGAAATACTTTTATCAAATTACTACTTGTCGGAATGCTTTGTAAAACCTTCTTCTTTATGTTTACCAATAAGCAGTCTTTCTATTTACCGAAACACAGTAAATAACTAGTGTATACTGATCAATCCAAATTTACTTAAGTGAAATGTAAAACAATAAATTAATGACTCATAGACACATTAACACACGGATTTTTAATGTGGAAACCCTATTAACTGGGACCAGTATCCCAAATTTTCACTCTTCTGAAGTGAGCTCGGTTAAGAGCCAACCCTGTTAAATGTTACAAACACACTGTTAGGTGTGACCTTGTTAGAGGATTTAAATAGATAGTTTGTCACTTAGTATTTGGCATCTAATGCTACCATCCTCAATCAAACACTCACTTACCTTGACAATAGGTATCGGGCATATCCAGTTCTACTTTGTATGATCAAACCTTTTGATACTCCTTGGGATGTATCTCAATTACAAAAGACTTTTAAGTCCTGCTTGATTAAGATACTTGATGCTTCAATGGTTAAACTCAAATAGTAAATTGATCTGTTCACATATACAACTTGAATTGCAGATTTTTAGATCTATTGTAAGTACATTACCTTTCTGATCAATGTTATCAATTCAATACCTTTGCTCCACACTGTTCTGCTTTGTGATGTTGTATCACTATTTGTCGATGTCTAGAGAATTTATCTCTTTCCTCAGCTTGATTGATCAAGTATGAATGAAGACTTTCTTCTCCTTCAAAATATCTTCAGCATCTATTCTCTTTTCACTCCCCTTCACCACCTTCATAATGAATTAGGTTGTCTCTTTATAGACATGATTCACTATTTCTTGTCTTTCTTGATCTTGGCATGATTCATAATTCTTGCCAATTAGATTTAAAGAAAAACTCCATTTTTATCTTGTAGATATCTTCTTTCCAACTGGACAAAGAATCTTTAAATCATTTACTTATCTCCAACTTTATCTTGTCGATTAAAACAATGATAAGTATCAGTTAAGTCTGTTTTTAGCTCTTGAAAGCTAAGCATTTTTGGATTTCAAAATTCTCTATTCTGTTAGTCAATACTTCAATTAGTCATCGGTGATAACTGAATATTATATCGGTGTGACTTTAATTGTCTTTGGGATCTCTGTCCTTCGAGCAACACTGTAATTTTGTCAGTTGGGTTACTCTGTGCTTTTCTCGTCGGGCAACACTGTGACTTTTCTCGTCGATAATGTTGTGCATTTTCTCATCGATAATGTTGTGCATTTGCTCGTCAGGTAACACTGTGACTTTTCTCTTTTTCTCTATCTGTCGGTGTATACAGTCACTTTGTGAATACTTCAATTATATGCATTACTAATAGCATATCCTTTGATTCATCGGTTCTTTGAAGTCTTTGGCAGTATGTCCATGACCATACAGATTATATGTAGTTGACAACAATGAAAATACAATACATTAACTGATTTAATGTCTTTCATAAACTTTCTATGACTTGGTGATCATCAACTTAACATCTTCAAACATTCAATCAGTTATAGCTCATCAGAAAGAGTGCTACATCAATAACAATTCATGAGTGATGACAATTTCATCAAGACTAAAGAGTTCAAATATTTCCTGATTTAGGTAAAACAACAGCAAGTTGGATCCCAATTGCAATTGATAGAGGGTAATACAATGCCAAATGATGTCTTTTACGCTATGCAAGAATATGACCCTGAGACTAAAAAAATGACACCAGAGGAAGCCAGACATTTGGTAAAATTGAGTGGGATGCTCCTGGTAGAAGGATGGGATATGGCATCTACCTTTATCATTGATCAAATCATAAGGTAGCCAGATGAAAATTTGTCTTTGGAGATACAAATTGGTGACATGATCAAAGGATGTTGATATGATCCATGATCTCAGACATTGGCAATGTGGTTCCTTGCACTCAAAACACAAAATCCTTCTCTAATCAATGTACAGGAAAAGAAAGATGGGCATAAGATCATTTGGTCTATCCACAATACTGGTGATATAGAAATATCTCAGGCTCTGACACATTTTGCACACTTAAATGAAGCCAAAGTAGAGAAAATGTCAAAAAGATTTCATAAGCTTTTTGATGAATCTAGTGTTGTTGTAAAGGATAGAGAATTGTGTCTGATCAAGATCAAAGCACTACAGGGGAAGGTGGAGGAGTTAAATAAAAATAAACAAGAAGCTCCCATGACTATCTTGACTCCTCCTCCTAAACAAGTTATAGATGCTCAAACTGAGACTACAGAGGATTTCTCCATAGGAACAGAGCAAGCCAGCAATGATCATAACAAAGTGGCTTTGGAAGCCTTATGGAAAATTCTACAACATAGGATTGATATCCTAAAGGGGAAATTTGATTTGGTTCATAACGCTATCAGCAAGCTACCTGACCTAGAAACAGAGGTCAATAATCATATTTCAACTTTGAACCCTTATTTTGGAACTTCATCAGGAAGGTCAACACTTTTTGAGAGATTAGAAGATTTAAAACCACTTAGGGAAGATCTCCCTGAGATTGTCTATCAAGTTGGAGAAGATATTGAGAAAATTGGAGCCACTTTGTCTTTCTTTAAGGGCAAGGAAAATCAAATACAAGTCAGAATCAACATGTTTGGACCAGACTTTAAAAGATTTATTCCTCCATTAAAGTGAGATGACAATAAGATCAAAGCAATATTATATTGGAAAGGTGAATTTGATACCTTACTTCCTATTAAAGAGGCATTTATTACAGATAATATTGCATTAGATATGGATAGGTTTAATAAAACCTTAGATGAGGCTTTTAAGGTAGAAACAGACTTTAATAAGTTTGAAACAGATGTCAAGATTGTCACAGATGCCAGATGGGATAGACAAAAGGAACAATTACATAACATCTAGAGATCTAATTGGCCTTCGGAGGGAGAGGTTACAGAATGGGATGTCATCACAAACCCCAAGAATAAAAAGCCTATAGTTGTTGACCTTGATATATCGGATGAAGAGTGAAGAGGCACCTGGCACCTGATCTATGAGCACAGGGAGGATAATTATCAAAAAGGACTAATGTAATTCATCCTATATTGGTGGTCACTAGGTCTCACAACAACTACAAGAAGTTATACAAAACATATACAGACAAAGGTGCTAGCTATCAAAGATTTGGAAATCAGATTTGATCTTTTCCTTATTTTTTTCTTTCACCGCTTGAAGGTCTAAATGTAATTTTTTCTTTAGTACTTTTAGGGTTAGGTCTAGCCATCCAAATCTTTTTACATCCTTAAGTCTTCAAGGATTCCAAGATGGCTATCTTTCTATAAATAGCAAGTGTAACATAATTGTAAGCATGGTGAAATATACAATTGTGAGGCAAACTTCTCTTTTTTTTTGTGTTTTTAAGCTTTTAGTCTTTGAATGTATTGAATCAGCATTATATTAATAAAATACAATGCAATTTCCTATTCTATATCTTTGTTGTCTTCTTATATTTATGTTTATGCTTTTGTATGTTTAATTTGTAAGGCATCTTAAACATACCAGTTATAAGGTAACTATGCAAATTGCTTATAAGTTTCTTTCAAGGAGGGAGTAATTCTTGTGAGTGATTCCAGAGAGATAAATATCAGTGTGAGAATTTGATAACAGAGGTGTGGGAATGAAAAGGTATTCTGTAAGGCATTCTATCTAAACTGTATTTTGTATTTCAATTAATAATTTTGTTGTGGATCTACATCTCATTTGACTCTTTTCCCAAGAATAAGGCATTGGTCTAGGGTTTGATTAGCATTCATTTATCATCAACATCAAAATAAATAATCATTTACTTTACTATCATAAACAATATACATGCTTAAGTAGTTGTATCTAAGAATATAATTCATCTTGTTGATTCCTTAAAGAGAGAATCATCTAGGTTAGCCTTCCTGAGTCAAAGAACTCTAAAAACAAGGATGAGAATCCTTATTTCACTGATTTTTGCTATTGTCATTTTTATGGTTTGGCTTATTAAGCTCTGTGTCAAATTGGTCATAATCATCTTATTCTATTAATTGATACAGTAAAAGGCAATAGGTAAATCAGTGATCCACTATTATAGTTATTGAGAAGCAGTAATTTATTTAAGGTACACCCACCTGATTTTGTAGAGCTCAAAGTAGAAGGGGATTCATCCTCATCAATTAGACTTTATCTTGTTTAGAATCAGAGGTTGGGAGTTATAGAGTTGGTTATTTATTTATCTATTTTGATTCTACAAGAAAAAGCTCTAACAACCTCTTCAAGGATAAAGAAACTCCAGTAGGACAATTGGTAAAAAAAATCAATGTGGTTATTACTGAATTGACTAATAATAGATTAATGAAATGTCAAACTAACAACAAAAAAATGACGTCATGGGATGGAGAGATGCATCATTAGTGGATGGGCCTCAAAATTTGTTCATTTTCTAATACCCTTTTGACAATAAATTAAAAGCAACATGTGAATGCATCTGGACCCCTCTCCAATGTGGGAGATTAAAGCTCAACTTCGACGGGGTTTCTAGAGGAAATCTAGGCCAAGATGGAATTGGGTGTGTCCTCCATGATTCTAATGGTATGGAAAAAAATTTTATGGTGAATCCCTTGGGTTCCACTACCAACATTGCTGTTGAATTGGAATTCCTCATAGATCACCTCAAGTTGAGCATTCAACTGAATATCTAGGATCTTGAGGTTGTGGGTGACTCCGCCAATATCATAAATGCACTCAAAAAATAAACTATGCCAAATTGGCATTTGAATTCCTTATTAGAAGTCACTCTCAGCTTAACCCACCACTTCTACTCCATAACCTTCAATTATATTTATAGAGAGAGGAACAAACAAGTTGACTATTTGGCCAATTTAGGTGCAGATGAGATCTCACTTGAGCCTTGAAATTGGCATTACCATTACCACTATATACATTTTAAGGATATTGTTTTAAAAATTAAAAAAAAGAGGGGGTTATATAGTAAATAAATTTTTAATTAAAAATGAACTAAAGGAAATTTTCATACCCCTACTACACTAGAACATCTAATAATTAAAAATATGCTAATATTATCATAAATGAATATTTCTATACCACTCTACTCTTATGTTCATGTCGCAAAAGTGCCCAACCTACGTATACATTAAGGGCACACCCTTCACAGGGAGGCATTGAGCATACATTAATATAGCAGGGAGAGATTATCTTTCCTTCTATATTTATTCACTTAACCTTAATCTATAGAAATTTTGGTGTCACTCCTAAGCAGTACTAATCATAGGAATATAGCCTTATGGGAATATTCATTTATGAGTATGATTGGTTACAATTTTCCCTCCTCTCTATTTTGTATCCTTCAAAATAGAGCATAATAGTTTTGAATGATTATACTTATGATCACTCATTGTTCCTGCACTATGACAACATATTCATAAAACATGGTCCTAAAGGTAATACTCTCTTTCTTCAGATGATATATACATATACGATATATATGTTGATACCAAATATGGCATAGGTATATTACCCATAGGGTATTTATTTTTACAAATGGCATATATAATATCATCTCATATGACATATGTATAGGAACATAAATATGGCATATTTGTTACCTGACAATATATAGACATATATGTCATTATCATATGGTTCAAAAGGAGAGGATACCCAGCATGCATTAAAGTGGTTTAAGTAATATGATCCCTTATGATAAAGGAAAAGTGATCTATTATGAATGAATGGAAGATTAATAGGTGTTTATTCTAAACTATATTGGCTGACAAAAATCTATTAAGACATGTAGAAATAGGAATATCCATTTAGTATCTTAAGTTATTAATACACAATCATATAATTAGTAAAGTCTATTAGTAATAATTGAGAGGGGGGGTGAATCAGTGGATTCAAAAACTTATCCTTAAACTTAACCACCAATCAATAAACCTCAAATTATTAAGTCCCTACAAGATGCATGCCATGAAATAATAATAATGATTTAACTATCTGTCGGTTTTCCTTTTCTGACCTTATTCTTCTTGATTAGCGATAAGCAGTAAAAACTATTTACCGACACTCAGTAAATAAGCAGAGTATAGTGATCAATCCAGAAATGCATATGTGAAATGTAAAATAGTAAAGTAATAAACCATACACACATAACACATGTATTTTAACATGGAAACCCTGTTAAGGGAAAAACCACTGGGACCGGTACCCCAAATTTTCACTCTTCTGAAGTGAGACCTATTAGGAGCCAACCTTGTTAAAGGCTACAAACACACTGTTAGGTGTGACCTTGTTAGAGGATTTTATACATAGAGGTTGTCACTTAGTATCGGGCATCTATTTTCCACCATCCTTGAATCAACCTCATTCTTAGACTATCAATATGCTTTAGGAAAATATTGCTACCATCCTTGAATCAGCCTTCTTCTTAGACTATCAATAGGTATCAGGAAATTCTAATGCTACTTTCATGAATCAACCTTTTTGGAACTCCTTGGGATGTACCTCAATATATAGAAGACTGTTAAGTCCTGCTCTATTAAGAGACTTGATGCTTCAATAGTTAAACTGAAACACAATGACCTGTTTCTAATGCAACTTGAATTGGAGATTTTCATATCTATTTAAGTAAATTACCTCTTTGTTCAATGTATCAACTCAATTCTATGTGCTCCACACTTTCTACTCTATGATGTTGTGCTTCACTGTTCTTTGGTGTCTGCAGAATTCTTTAGCTCTCCTTCAGCTTGATTGATCAGGACTGTATGAAGTTATCCTTCATCAATTTCTCTTCAGCATCCTCTTTCTATTCATCCCCTTCCATGTGATACATAAATAAAATAAGCTTGTCTCTTATATAGACATGATATTCACCATTTCTTGATTCTTGATTCTTGGCGTGAAAAACAATCCAGCTAATCTGATTTAAAGCTTAAATCTTGATTTATCTTGTAGTTATCTTCTTGCCAATTGTACAAATCTTCTTTAAATCAATCACTTGACTTTGGTTAAATAAAACAATGAAAACAACCAGTTAAGTCTATCTTTAGCTCTTTCCAACTAGATATTTTTTCATTTTCTGAACTCTCTGTTCTGTCGGTCAACTCTACAGTTAGTCATCGGTGCCAACTGCCAGTTCCTTTGGTGTGACTCTAGTCAGCTTTGAGATCTTCGTCTGTTGGGCATCATTGGATTTTACTCATTGGGAAACTCTTTTTTTAGCTCGTCAGGCATCCTGTGATTTTTCTTTGTCGGGCAACACTGTCTTCTGCTCGTTGGGTATCACTGTGACTTTGGTTCTTTGCTTTTACCAATGGTGTGCACTCCATCGGTGTTATCTATCACTTAGTGAATACTTTACTTTTATGCATTTCTAAAATCATAATATTTGTTCCATTGATTCTCTAAAGTCTTTGGCATTATATACATGACCGTACAGATGATATCAAGTTGACATCAATGACAATACAAACCATTAACTGATTTAATGTCTTGCATTATCTTCAACTTAACATTATCAAACATTCAATCAGTTTACATGTCATCAATCTCTCCCTTTGACATTGATGGCAACAAACTTATATTATCATACTATACTATTTCTAATACAATATGAAATACAATTTATTGAGATTCATCAGACTACCAATCTTTGTTTGATAACCGATAAAAATATATGACCGTCAATAATCTCTGTGTTAGCTTAGATTTGATTCTTGCAGCTCTCTATGTTTCTTGTTCTGATGTGTTGTGTCCTTTCCTTGTGTCAATATCTCTCTTTTGACTGTTCTTCTTCTTTGATGTCTTTGTCTCTTGTCAGCAACTCTCCCAATGGATATAATCTCTCCCTGTTGGAGTAATCTAATAATGGATAATCTTTCTTCTTTTTCTGAAGACTGTCATAATATGGAAACTTTCTCTCCCTTTGACAACAATGAAAAATAAGTATTTTACAAATATCTGACATTCATGTCAAATAATCATTGTCTTCTATCCATAATATATTCTTTAAATTTCCCTTATCAATCAGTAATACAACAATATGCTTTGGTGCTCGGTTCTGATATATACCTTTCTGTACATAGATGTAGCTTTGAAGTTCATCTTTTTGCTTGCATCAACATGAATGATATTCTGATAATATATAGGTTGATGCATCCTTCAGTCTTTTACTGACTGGTAGACAAGGGTTTGACCCCTAGTCTCTTTCTCAAGTACTTAAACGTATCCTTGGGCAGTGGTTTGGTGAAGATATCAGCTAATTGTTCTTTTGATTGCACATACTCAAGTATCACCTCTTTTTCTTGAGCTTGTTCTCTTAAATAATGATACTTGATTGCAATGTGTTAAGTCTTGAAATGCATGACTAGATTCTTGGAAATGTTAATTGCAGTGGTGTTATCACAATAGATAATCATGGGTTCTGAGATCTTCATATGCATACCTTCCAGCAACTGTTTGATCCTTGCAATATTTGAGCATTTTGTAGCAGCAACAAAATATTATGCTTCTGTAGTAGACTGAGAGATGCATCCTTGCTTCTTTCTAATCCATGTGACAAGTATGTCACCCATAAAGAATGCTCCTCCAGTTGTGCTCTTCCGGTCATCAAGATTTACAGCCCAATCAACGTCGGTAAACACCTTAAGTGCAAATTTGCCTTCTCTTCTATACCATAAGCCAAATTCCTCAGTATTCTTCAGATATCTTAAAATTCTTTTTACAGCAGTCATATGTGATTCCCTGGGGTTAGCAGAAAATCTAGTAACAATTCCTACTGCATGTGCAATATCTTGTCTAGTGTGTACAACATACATGAGTTTTCCAATCATTGATCTGTACAAAGTTTGATTTACCTCTATTGTCTTGTCTTCCTTTGTTAACTTAAATCTAGTAGCCATCGGTGTTCCAACTGGTTTGGAATCTTCCATCTTGAATATTTTCAGGACCTCTTTGATGTATTTGGACTGTGTAATGAAAATACCTTCACTTTGTTGAATAATCTATAGACCAAGAAAGAACTTGATCTCTCCAAACATAGACATCTCGAATTCTTTGCTCATCTCATCATAAAATGATTTTCATAGCATATCATTGCCTCCAAATATGATGTCATCAACAAATATTTCAGCAATCAAAGTGTTAGCATCAGTATCTTCTTTAAAATAAAGATTATTGTTTTCACTAGTCCTTATGAATCCAATACTTATTAGATATGAATGAAGTCATTCATACCAGGATCTAGGAACTTGTTTTAATCCATACAAGGCTTTGTGAATTCTACATACCATGTTCCTCTTGTCTGTATCTACAAACCCTTCTGGTTTCTCAATGTATACCTCTTCTTCAAGTATTCCATTTAGGAATACTAACTTGACATCCCTTTGATATACTTTGAATCCTTTGTATTCAACATAAACAAGTAGTATTCTTACTCCTTCTAGCCTAGCAACGGGTGCAAATTTTTCTCCATAGTCTATACCTTCTTCTTGTGCATACCCCTTTCATACTAGTCTTGCTTTGTTCCTTGTGACTTCTTCATTCTTGTTCAGCTTATTCCTGAATATCCATTTTGTACCGATGACATTCTTGTCATCTGGTCTTGGCACAAGTGACCATGTTTTGTTCTTCTCAATCTACTCAATCTCATCATTCATAGCACTTATCTATTCTTCATTATCTAGTGTAGCATTGACATATTTTGGCTCAAACTCACAAATTAAACAATTTGAGGTTAAAGACTTACTTCTTATTCTTGTACCAGCTATCTTATCTCCTATGATCTAGATCTCTAGATGGTTCCTTCTTACATATCTTGCAAGTATAAGTATAGATCTTTGTGTATCATCTTGATCATTATTTTGATCTTCATTCTGTTCTTCATTACCTTGCACATTATCTTGATTATTATCTTGACCATCGATAACAGTAGTCTGACCGTCGGTTGCAACATTCTATTGTTCTGGGATTAAGCACTATTGCTTGAGCAGAGTGTTGGGTTCTTCACAATATACAAACTTGTTGTACTCCTCTAGTTCTTTTGTGCTTTCCAACTCATTCTTTTATGCAAATTCATCAATCTTTACATTTACACTTTCAACTATTTTGTTAGAGGCCTTGATAAGACATTTAAAAGCTTTGCTTTTGGTAGAATAACCTAGAAAAATACCTTCATCACTTTTGGCATCAATATTTCCATTTCTATCATCCTTTAAGACATAACATTGACTACCAAAGATCTTGAAGTAACTTGCATTGGGTGTTTTACCATACCATAGCTCATAAGGTGTCTTCTTTGTGTCCTTTAATTGTACTCTATTAAGTGTATAGACAGCAGTGCTGACAGCTTCCCTCCATAAGATTTGGGTGATTTCTTTCTCTATCATTAGTGTTCTTGTACAATCAACTATTGATATGTTCCTTCTCTTAGTAATCCCATTTTGCTGTGGTGTTCTTGGTACAGAAACTTATCTTTTTCTACCATGCTCATTACAGAAATTAGTGAATTCATCTGATATAAATTCTCCTCCTCTATCTAATCTCAAACATTTCAAATCCTTACCACTTTTTTTTTTACCATAGCCTTATACCATTTAAACATCTTGAATGCTTCAGATTTATCTTTTAGAAACATAACTGTCATCATTCTAGAGTAATCATCAACAAAGAGAATAGAATATCTATCTCCATAATATCTCTTTGTCCTCATAGGTCCACATAAATTAGTATGGACTAATTCTAGAATATCATTAGATGTATGGGTTTTAATTTTGAAACTAGACTTTGTCATTTTACCTTTTTGACAATTTTTGCACATGATGTTGCCTGGCTTTGTCATCATTGGTAAGCCTCTTATATTTCTTCTTCTGCTTATTTTTATCATGTTGTCAAAATTCACATGACACAATCTTTTTTTCCACAACCATATGTCTTTCTTTCTAGTCATTAAGCAAGTGGTGTTAGTATCATTCAGATAGAATAAGTTACCTTTAGTCTGTTCACCGGTACCAATCAATTTTCCTGATTCATTGAAGATCTTTTCCTTGTTCTCAAATCCTACTCTGTGACCTGAATTATTCAGCTGAGAAACACTCAACAGATTATAATTCAATCCTTTTACCCAATAATCATTTTCACATTTAATCAGGTTATTCAACATTATAGTTCCTTTACCTTCAACCGGACAAGGTGTATCATTACCCATTCTTA
>MU224127.1:1984748-1996311 GCA_018584345.1 Thuja plicata
ACCAAACTATGATAGTTAGAGTTAAATCTCTACTAAAACCATAACATCAAAATTGATCGACAAGGGCATATAGTAGTATATTGCAATATCATAAAAGTGAGCATCATCACATAGAATCCAACGACAATAAGTTACTGACTTGTAGATAATAATGCATCTAAATACTAAATAATCAAGGTAATCAAAGTATGGAAACATAACTATGTTATGGTAGAACAGGTAGGATCTATCGACAATAGTGCCACAATATCATCTCTCCAGTCAAGTCATATAATATCAGGATCTCACAATGTGTCCCAAGTCTAAGGAAGATCACATACACCAAGAAGACAAGAGGTCTCTCTAAAGGGTATCATCTCGCGTGGGATCAAACATAGACATGAATTCAAGGATAGTTCCCCTTTGTGTCCCTCAGGATGCTGAATAAAGGAGGGGAAATGAGTGGGGTCCTACACCTTGTTCTCCTTGATTACCGATAAGCAGTAAAAACTATTTACCGACAGTCAGTAAATAAGAAGAGTATAGCGATCAATCTAGAAATGCATATGTGAAATGTAAAATAGTAAAGTAATAAACCATACACACATAACACATGGATTTTAACATGGAAGCCCTATTAAGGGAAAAACCACTGGGACCGGTACCCCAAATTTTCACTCTTCTGAAGTGAGTCCTATTAGGATCCAACCCTGTTAAACGTTACAAACACACTATTAGGTGTGATCTTGATAGAGGATTTTATAAATAGAGGTTTTCACTTAGAATCAGGCATCTATTTGCTACCATCCTTGAATCAGCCTCCTTCTTGGATTGTCAATAGGCTTTAGGAAAATCTTGCTACCATCCTTGAATCAACCTCCTTCTTAGATTGTCAATAGGTATCAGGAAAGTCTAATGCTACTTTCATGAATCAATCTTTTTGGCACTCCTTGGGATGTACCTCAATATATAGAAGACTGTTAAGTCCTACTATGTTAAGAGACTTGATGCTTCAATGGTTAAACTAAAACATAATGACCTGTTTCTAATGCAACTTGAATTGCAAACTTTCAGATCTATTTAAGTACATTACCTCTCTGATCAATGTATCAATTCAATTCTTTGTGCTCCACACTTTTTGCTTTGTGATGTTGTGCTTCACTATTCTTTGGTGTCTGCAAAATTCTTTAGCTCTCCTTCAACTTGATTGATCAGGACTGTATGAAGTTATCCTTCATCATTTTCTCTTCAGCATCCTCTTTTTATTCATCTCCTTCCATGTGATACGGAAATGAATTAAGCTTGTCTCTTATATAGACATGATATTCACTGTTTCTTAATTCTTGATTCTTGATTCTTGATTCTTGATTCTTGATTCTTGGCATGAAAAACAATCTAGCCAATCTGATTTAAAGCTTAACTCCTGATTTATCTTGTAGTTATCTTCTTTCCAACTGTACAAATCTTCTTTAAATCAATCACTTGACTCTAGTAGAATAAAACAATGAAAACAACCAGTTAAGTCTATCTTTAGCTCTTTCCAACTAGATATTTTGTCATTTTCTGAACTCTCTATTCTGTCGGTCAACTCTGCAGTTAGTCGTCGGTGACAACTGCTAGTTCCATCGATGTGACTCCAGTCAGCTCCAGGATCTTTGTCCATTTGGAATCATTGGATTTTACTCGTCAGGCAACTCTATTTTCAGCTCGTCGAGCATCCTATGATTTTACTTCATCGAGAAACATTGTCTTCTGCTCGTCAAGTATCACTATGACTTTGGTTCTTTTCTTTTACCGATGGTGTGCACTCCGTTGATGTTATCTGTCACTTAGTGAATACTTGACTTTTATGCATTGCTGAAAGCAGAATATTTGTTCCATTGATTCTCTGAAGTCTTTTGCATTATATACATGATCATATAGATGATATCAAGTTGAAATAAATGACAATACAAACCATTAACTGACTTAATGTCTTGCATTATCTTCAACTTAACATTATCAAACATTCAATCAGTTTACATGTCATCAAAGTCTTGTTTTAAAAAGTTATGCACAATCATATTTTAAAAATATAAATAAATTAACTGGATAATCTTTCTAAGTAATACATATGCCCTCATATATAGATAATGTTGAAATCTACAATTGAAACAATTGTTATATTTTCATTGATATCAAACCTTAACTGTTAAGACAGTTGCTATCTTGTAAAGTGCCATATCAATTGATTGATGAAGAAGATTTGAAAAGACGAGATAGAAAGAAGACCTAGTGAAATGGTTGACTTATGAGAAGCTACAATGGGTACTTGATGAGATTGCACCTTGCCAATATAATATGTTGTTTATCTTTAACACCAAGTGAAGATTGGAAGACTAAAATTTTAGTCTTGATCGAGTAAAAGAGCAGAAGATCAAGAAACATAAGTTCAAGCAATTTGTGTTGAGTGATGCGAGTGTTGACCGAGCGCCAATACATGCCAAGAAAATATAGTGTCAACTAAGCATCAGCATTTATCGAGTATCAGTAATTACTGAGTTATCTAGTGATGACCGAGCGGAAGAACACGGTGATGATCGAGTGTCAGTATTTTGAAATTTTGAGAAAGATTTGATATCCCAGCCAACATAGTTAAATTATTGGGATATGTAAAGTGTATTTAAGATAGGGATGATCATTTTGGATAATTAAATGATAATTTAATATATATTTAACCTTTTTTTATGTATGGATTCAAGAAGGAGTTTTAAGATGTATTTTACAAGGTAGAAGGAAAATGAAATGTTGGAAGGATTCGTTGGTTCTGACCAAACCCTAAGATCTACGGCAATGATTAAGCGAAAAAAGGTCGAGCTACCTGATCATAGAGGTATAAGATTAACCTAATTGTAGGTTAAGTATGTGGAGGTTAATTTAATTGATTGGCAAATCTAATCAGAAGGAAGAGAAGGCTAAGAAGAGTAGTACAGGACTGTCGGTGGTGATTGCTTGACGGATTTCCTAGAAGATCTAAGTGATAGAGATGACAATGGAAGCTAGTCAGTGAATTAGCATTTGAGCGATATTGGATATATATTTGCAAAGTGAGTTGTATGTTTCAGATCAATCTACTATAACTTTTTAACCATTGATTAAGTCAAAATCCTTTTAATCAAGGTTGACCTAACAGTCATATTGTAAATCCTTTAATCAAGGTGGCATTCTAAAGGAATGATCTAAGTCCTCTAACAAGGCTCACTTTTAACAGGGTGATTAAATCCTTTAATAGGGTCACATTTAATAGTGTGTATTGTAACCTTTAACAGGGTTCGCTCCTCACAGAGCTCACTTCAGAAGAGTGAAAAATTGGTAGCATGTTACTAGTGGTTTTTCTCATATTGGGTTTCCACATTAAATCCTAGTGTCATACTTGTGTGAATTTTATTTGATGTGTTGTATTATTAAGAGTTTTATATTCTGCAATTTTATTACTTTAGGACAGTAAACTGCAAGTTTATGTTACTGATTATATGTTATAGAGACCGAGTGGATTGTTGAGTAGATATAACTTGGTTGAAGTGTTTGAAAGTTAAATTGGTACATTTGGACCTAAGGATAAATAATTCACCCACCTCTCAATTATTCTAAATAATTTTAACAATTGGTATCAGAGCATTGTGGTGCTTGTAATGAAAATTTTGAAGGTCCTTGAAGCTAAAGATCAAGATGTATAAAAAGGAGGTATCGAGGTTGAACAAGGAGAACTTCCCTACATGGGAAAGTTTGATGAAGCTACAACAAGATGTAATTGGAGAAGAAGAAAAATACTATGTGGAAAATGATTACATAAATGTGCCAACAATGTTGACAGCTTAGCAGATGAAAGAAAAACAAGAACACAATCAAGCAATGTTGGAGATTGCATCAGCCCTAATCTATCCTAAATTTGAAGACAAAAGACTGTAAAACTACAAAAGAAATGTGGGACACACTGGTAGCTATCTATTGAGGTGATACAAATGTACTAAGAGCCAAATCTGAAAGCTTGAGAGGTAATTTTGATTAAGTGAGAATGTTATATGGTGAAACTATTGCTCAATATTGCAACCGAGTTAAGGAGGTTGTGAATTCTATTAGAGGAGATAATGGAACTATTGATGATGATATTATTATTAGAAAGGTATTGAGAACCCTACTTCCTATTTATGTTATTAAAGAATCTTCTAAAGAAGAACTGAGATGCACTCCTGGTAACAAGTTAACTCTAGAAGGTCTAGTTGGTAGACTTACTGCTATTGAGTTATCAAATTTTGATAATTTCACCCCTCATAATGTTGATTCTGCATTCAAATCACAATTGACTCTTCATAAATCTAAGAAAGGAAAAGAAAGACATGTGAATAGTGATAGTGACACTTCTGATGATGAACTTGATGAACTTGAGGCACTTATGGCTAGAAGACTACCGAGAGGAAAATTAAAATTCAAAGGTAAACTTCCTATAATCTATTTTTCATGTAACAAAGTTGGCCATATTGCAGCAAGATGCCCTAACAGGAATGACAATGATGAAAGAAGAGAAAGAAAGTACAAAGACAAAAGGGATGACAGAGATTTCAGAAGGTATAAGGACTATAAGGACAAAGGTAATAAATCCTGTTATATTGTCCAACTGATAGTGAATCTGATAAATATGATGACAATGATATAGAAGTTGTTTATGTTGCTATGAAAGATGATTCTGATGAGGATGAGAAAACTGTACTTATTTCATATATGAGTAAAGGTGATATATGGACAATTGATAGTGTTTTGTCACATCACATGACAGGTGATAAAGTAAGTTTAAAACCTTAAATTATTCGAAAGGTGGTAGTGTTAAGTTTGGAAATGATAAACCATATCTTGTGAAAGGAAAAGGATCAATAAAAATGACTAATAATATCACATGTGATAATGGTTATCTGGTTGACGAACTTAACTATAAATTTTTGAGTGTTGCTCAGTTGAAGACTTTTGGATACCGAGTTGAATTCCATCATAAAAGGGCTAAAATATTTGATTCTACTGGTGAACTAATTGGAAGTGGAGAACAGATAAGAGATTATCTATTCTATCTATATCTATCTGATGAGACATGTTTGTTTGCACAATATGATGATGTATGGTTATGGCATAAAAGGTTGTGTCATGTGAACTTTGACAATTTGGTAAACATTAGTAAGATTAAAAGAGTAAGAGGGTTACCAAGATTGAAGAAACCTGATAATGTTATGTGTAAGAAATCTCACTTGGGAAAAATGAAAAAGTATAGTTTCAAGAGGAAATCCTATACTTCTGATGATGTTGTGGAATTGGTTCATACTGACCTTTGTGGAGTATGGACCTATTGGTGTGCAAAGCTACAAAGGTGATAAATATTTCATACTGTTTGTTGATGATTACTCTAGAATGATGTATGTGATGTTTCTCAAATAAAAATATGATGCCTTTTAGTTGTTTAAGTGCTATTTGGAAAAATTTGAAAAAGAGACAGGTAAGAGCTTGAGATGTCTAAGATCTGGCAGAGGAGGAGAGTTTATATCTAATGAGTTCAAATTATACTGTAATGATAGAGGAATTAAAAGACAAATGTCTGCTCCAAGGACTCCCTCATAGAATGGCATATCCAAGAGAAGGAATAGATCAATAATGGATTGTACTAGAACACTGATGATAGAGAAAAATGTTTCACAAAAGCACTAGAGAGAAGATATAAGTACATTAGTCTATACCTTGAACCAAGTACAAGTAAAGAAAGGTACTGATGTTACACCTTATGAGTTATCGTATGGTTATGCACCTAATGTAAAATACTATAAAGTTTTCGTAATAAAATTTTATATACTGAATGACAATAGAAATGGAAAACTTGATGCTAAAACTGATGAAGGAATATTCCTAGGTTATTTCACTAAGAGAAAAGTATATAAGTGTTTGAAATCTTACACTAACAAAGTTGTGGAAAGTGAAAATGTTAGAATTGATGAATATGTAGAAAAGAATGAATTTGAATGTAAGAAAGAACTTGAATATTACAGATCTTTCATTTATATGAATGAAGGAGAGCCCAACAGCTTACCTGAACCAGAAAAAGAAGCTACCGAGCAACAGAATGGTGTTGTTAAGAAATAACAAAAAATTATCGAATCACAAAAAGAAGTTGTCGAGCATCAAGAGCTAACTACCGAGCAATCAAAGGAGGAAGCAAAGACACAAAATGAACCTAGAGAGAATTTTCATGATGAATCTGAAGAACAATAGCAAGAGGAAAGGAGACCAGAGCCTACAATAGCTAAATATGTAAGAAGACATCATAAACCAGATCAAATCATTGGAGAAAAATATTCAAAGGTCATGACTAGAAGAAAATTGAAAAATCAGACATGTTTATTATGAAAATTTAAGCCTGAATCTATGAAAGATGCTTTGGATAATGAAGATTGGATGCAGGCCATGAATGAAGAAATTGAGCAAATAGTGAAGAACAAAACTTGGACACTAGTACCTAGACCAAATGACAAGAATTTTATTGGAACCAAGTGGGTATTTAGAAATAAGCTAAATGAGCATGGAGAAGTTTTAAGAAACAAGGATAGACTGGTATGCAAAGGTTATGCACAAGAAGAAGGCATTGGCTATGGTGAGACGTTTGCCCCAGTTTCTATATTGGAAGGAGTTAGAACTCTACTGGCTTATGCAACTTACAAAGGATTCAAACTATATCAAATGGATGTCAAATTAGCATTTTTGAATGGAATACTGGAAGAAGAGGTATACATTGAACAAGCTGAAGGATTTTTTGATTCAAGCAAGAAGAATATGGTCTGCAAGCTACATAAAGCATTGTATGGATTGAAGCAAGCCCCCAGAGCATGGTATGAGAGATTGCATAATTACTTAGTCAAAATTGGTTTTACAAGGACAAATGACAACAATAATCTGTACTTAAAGACTAAAAAAGGGAAAGGGATATTGATAGCTGAAATATTTGTTGATGATATTATATTTGGAGAATAAGATGCTTTATGTCAAACATTTGTAAATGATATGCAAACTGAATTTGAGATGTCAATGTTTGGAGAGATCAAATTTTTTGTTGATTTGAAAGTCTATCAGATGAAGAAAGGTATCTACATTACTCAATATAAATATATCAAGGAGATACTGAAAACCTTTGGCTTGGAGGACTCCAGACCTGTAAGTACACCTATGGCTACTGGATAGAAACTATCAAAGACTGATGAGATAGGTGAAGTCAATCAAATATTGTATAGGTCAATGATTGGGAAGCTACAATATGTTGTTCACTCTAGACCAGATATTGCATTAGCAGTTGGGATTGTTGCAAGATTTTCTAAAAATCCTAAAGACAGTCGCATGATGGCAATAAAAAGGATACTGATATATTTGAAGGGAACAGTTGATTATGGATTATATTATAAAAGAAATGAGAAGTCTGAACTGAAAAATTATACAGATGCATAATGGTCAGGTAATGTTGATCACAGAAAGAGTACAAGTGGTGGTGCATTATTTCTAGGAAAGAGATTACTATCTTGGACAAGGAAGAAACAAAAATGTATTTCTCAATCTACAGCAGAAGTTGAATATGTTGTAGCAATAGTTAATTGTTCAAACATAGTGTGGATCAAGAAATTATTGAAAGGAATGAAGGAAGAAATCACTGAATCAGTTGTTATTTTCTGTGATAATACAAGTACTATCAATATATCAAATAATCTTGTGATGCACACAAAGACCAAGCATATTTCTATCAAGTATCATTACTTGAGAGAGCTAGTACAAGATAAAGAAGTAAGACTGGAATATGTCAAAAAAAAAAGGAACAGTTAGCAGATATATTTACTAAATCATTACCTAAGGATGCACATGAGTATCTGAGAGGTAAATTAGAGGTGATTACCCTAGCTGAGACTAACTAGGATCACATGGAATTATTGCATCAAATGTATCACTCAAAATATCTGACAAATTGATGCAAAGGTGGTCACACTTTAGGAGTTGCCTAAAGCTATGAAGAGTAATGCACAAGATGTTGATCAGTCATAAGCAAGATGAAAGAAGTTGTTATAGAATTCAGAAAGATGACACAGAGATATCTACATGATGAAGATGTATGACTTTGGCATTGTTGTCAAATAGGGAGAACAATTATTGAGGGATAAATCTATAAGGGAGATATGACAGTAATGAAGATAATACTATGAGGGAGATATTCAGTGAGAAGACACAGAGGGAGGTAAGCTACAGAGAGAAATCTATCCAAGAGGGACCTGATATTTGTATTAGAGAGAATCATAATGAAGCTAAGGACATTAATGAAAATCTTTTTACAGAACATACTTTTTGGATTGTTTGGTAACTTTGCATGTATTTTCCATCAATACCAAAGAGGGATATTTTTGGAAGCTACAATTGAAACAATTTTTATCTTTCCATTGATGTCAAACCTTAACTGGTAAGACATTTGATATCTTGTAAAGTGTCATATCAATTGATTTATGAAGAAGATTTGAAAAGAGGAGATAACAAGAAGACCTGGTGAAATGGTTGAGTTATAAGAAGCTACAATGGGTACTTGATGAGATTGCACCTTGCCAAGATAATATGTTGTTTATCTTTAAAACCAAGTGAAGATTGGAAGACTAAAAGTTTAGTCTTGACCGAGTAAAAGAGTAGGAGATAAAGAAACATAATTTCAAGTAGTTTGTGTTGAGTGATGCGAGTGTCGAATGAGTACTAGTACATGCCGAGAAAATATAGTGTCGACCAAGCATCAGAATTTATCGAGCGTCAATAATTACCAAGTTATCTAGTGATGACCGAGTGGAAGAACATAGTGATGATCAAGTGTCAGTATTTTGATAGTTTGAGAAAGATTTGATATCCCAGCTGACATAGTTAAAATCTTGGGATATGTAAATTGTATTTAAGATAAGGATGATCATTATTGATAATTAAATGAGCATTTAATATATCTTTAACTTTTTTTATGTATGAATTAAAGAAGGATTTTTAAGATGTATTTTACAAGGTAGAATGAAAATGAAATGTTGGAAGGATTCGTTGGATCTGACCAGACCCTAAGATCTATGGTAATGATTAAGTGGAAAGAGATCAAGCTACCTGATCATAGAGGTATAAGATTAACCTAATTGCAGGTTATGTATGTAGAGGTTAATTCATTTGATTGGAAAATCTAAGCAGAAGGCAGAGAAGGCTAAGAAGAGCAGTACAAGACTACACAATGGTGATTTCTTGATGTATTTCCAAGCAGATCTAAGTGATAGAGATGAAAATTTGGTGTAGGGGCACCTCGACCTTGGACTTTATATTATTTAAAACATTTAAATTTTCTTGGAACCATGTATAGAAATGGTATATTTGTTAATTTGCATGCTAATGTATTCAACAAAGACATGATATGATAGTTGTAATCAAAAGTTCAAATGGGAATCTAAACAGTCATGTAAGGGTACAATTTTGTAATGGTCCAATATGGTCTTTAAATAGACAGCACTATGTAATAGAAGTGCAGTTGAAAAATAAGTTACGAGAGATATTGAGTAGAAGTTTATAGGAGATAAGAGAATCCAAATGGCTCTCTGGTGGCAGCCAGAGAGACATGCTTTTGTAATTGCAGTCTTTACTTTAATGAAGTTTGTTTTTAAATAAGTTTCTGAAACATGTTCTTTAGCACTACAAATCATTCTTGTCCTTACATGTTATATATACTATTTGGGATTTAATGCATTGGATTCGATAAATGGTGTCTTCTGATTACATGGATTCATTTACTTTATGGCTTATGTGGATTGCTTCCAAGGACTCCATTATGGTTTGATTACTATATGTTTCTATTGTTTCGGGTTTCTGGTGATGACATATAACTGATTAAATGATTGAATATATTAAGTTGAAGATGATGCAAGACATTAAATCAGTTAATGGTTTGTATTGTCATTGATGTCAACTTCATATCATCTGTATGATCATGCCAAAGACTTCAGAGAACCAATGGAACAAAGGTTATGCTTCCAGCAATGCATAAAATTTTAGTATTCACTAAGTGACTGACTACACCGGTGGAGTGCACACCATCGGTAAAGACAGAGATTAAAGTCACAGTGATGCCCAACGAGCAGAAGACAGTGTTGCCCGATGAAGCAGAATCACATGATGCCCAATGAGGAAAGATCCAATGTTGCCCAATGAGCAAAGATTCAATGTTTCCTGACGAACAAAGATCCAATGATGCCTGACGGATGGAGATCTCGAAGCTAACTAGAGAGACACCGATAGAACTGGCAGTTGTCACCGGTGACGAACTGCTTGACCAACGGAACAGAGAGATCAGAAAATGATAAAATATCTAGCTGGAAAAGCTAAAGGATAGACTTAACTGGTTGTTTTATTTGTTTTATTCGACCACAGTTAAGTAAGTGATTTGTACAGATGGCAAGAAGATAACTACAAGATAAATCAGGAGTTAAATCCATAAATCAATTTGGCTGTATTATTTTTCACGCCAACAATCAAGAATCAAGAATTAAAGAACCTAGAATTAAGGAAAATCATGTCTATTTAAGATACAAGAATAATTCATTCCAGTGTGGTCAAGAAGCAATCAGATACATGGGGGAGTGAACTGATAGAAGATGCTGAAGAGAAACTGATGAAGGATTAACTTCATGCAGTCCTGATCAATCAAGTTGAGGGAGAGCTAAAGGATTCTACAGACATCGACGGACAAAGAAGCACAGCATCACAGAGTAGAAAGAGTTGAGCACAAAGGAATTGTATTGATACATTGATCAGAAAGATATTGTAAGTAAATAGATCTGAAAATCTGCAATTCAGTTTCATTAGAAACAGGTCATTTTGTTTCAATTTAACCAATGAAGCATTAAAGTCTCTTAACAGAGCAGGACTTAACAGTCTTTTGTAATTGAGGTATATCCTAACAAATTACCATAAGGTAGACTCATGATAGTAGCACCGGTCTTACCTAAAGCCTATTGACAGTCTAAGAAGGAGGCTGATTCAAGGATGGTAGTAAGATTTTGCATAAAGCCTATTGACAGTCATGAGATGGATTCAAGGATGGTAGTGTAGATGCCAGATACTTAGTGACAACCTATGTATTGAAAATCCTCTAACAAGGTCACACTTAATAGTGTGTTTGTAACCTTTAACAGGGTTGGCTCCTAATAAGGCTCACTTCAGAAGAGTGAAAATTTGGGGTACCGGTCCCAGTGGTTTTTTCCCTTAACAGGGTTTCCACGTTAAAATCCTTGCGTTATGTGTGTATGGTTAATTACCTTAGTGTTTTACATTCTACATATGCATTTATGGATTGACTGGTATACTCAGCATATTTACTGAGTATCGGTAAATATAGTTTATGTTAGAGTAGTCGAGTATTGCTAATAATTAAATTAGTTAATTATTAGTTCATCTACTCTTAGCTTAAGTTAGACTTAGGAAAGTTTCCTTTTCTGAGTTGTTTCCCTTTTAGGGTTTTGGTATCCTTTATAAG
>MU224127.1:2015053-2029754 GCA_018584345.1 Thuja plicata
ATATATATGCACACACACATGTAATATATCTAAATCATTATTATATTAATTTCTCCTAATACTTCTTTTGATATATATCTATATATATATATTATATCTCACATAATAATCTATATATTTTCAATAGTCTCATAGGATTTATCTGACAGAGGATACAAAACATAAACAAAAACCATGTAAAAATGTAGGATTGTTTCCTATTTTGGTTAGGAATTGATAGGAATAAGCATGAAAATGTATGATGATGTATCTAAAATATGCTCATGCGTTGCCTATCCCATGGAAGATGTTGCCACAACTAAATTAGGTGTGTAACCAATTAATCAAGAAGGTGAGAAGTTAGGGCTATGTAAAATTGATGTTGAACTATTGCCAAAGAAAATGATGGTTTGAAAATTGTAGCGTCATAGATTTCATAAAGGAGGAGAGAAATTCCTAAAATGCATCCTCCAAATTAAAAAATATGAGACTTCACAAATAATTCTAAAATATTTCTCAACTGATCATCCCACAAATATTCATCCTAAAGAAAATGGTTTACCTATTGTAAACTATTACTAGAAAATTTTGAAGTGGTTATGAACACTAGAGAAGCAACAAATGATGATGATTCTATTAAGAAGTAATGATGAGGTCTTATATATCAATGAATTTTCATAAATAACCACCGAAAATTAATTACAAAATTGCCTCTAGAGGAGAAACATGAGCATATGAATAAATCGCATACTCATCTTTTGAAAATTAAAAGCACGCAAGAGAATAAAACTCCTAAATAGTAAGTCATAGGATATCCTTTTTTTAAATGAAAAGAGACAACATAATCTAAAAAGGATCATCTACAAATGACTATATATGTCTACCAAATTTTAGTCCAAAGAGCATGAGGATGCTAAAAATTAACAATGTTATACAAAATGTCAAGATCAACATGCATGGCAATAACACATAGGACATGATCCCTTTTGCAATTCCAAAAAAAAATTCTTATTGGGTGCACCTAGAGGGGGGACAAGGCCATACAAATATGGTAGTAAATGAATCCAATGGAGATGTTTTATGATGTCATCTATTCATTATTTATATTTTTTATTTTCAAGATTATCAAACAAGAATGAAATAAAAAAAGTCGTGATCAACAATAAAATATCTCCAAAAATAAAAATACAAAAACCTTAACCCCAAATATGATGTAAATATAGAACCTATTCAAGAGTCGGGATGTCCAAGTAATCGGTCATAATACAATATTTGCAAGAAACTAAAATAATTTTCCTATCTATAAATATGGAAAAGTGTATATGCACAATGATAAATATTCTTGATACTTTTCAAATACCATTGGAACCCCAAAAAATTAGATAAAATGGTGAAAATTGTGTAAGCTTAGAAGTCGAAAATGGAAAGTAAAATTCAAACAACAATTACATTCACCTAGAGAAAAATATGGAAAAAAAATGTGCACCACTATTTTGTGCACATAACTAGCTTTTTGTCGATACCTCATTTGCAAGATATTGCCACCTAGGTAGAAATTTATAGCCAAATTAAAAAAGGGCCTATTTTAGGCACTTAGGGGCTCAAAATTAGTTTCTCCATATGAATGCTTCACTCTATCAAGTTAAACTAAATTACAGCACCCATTATTGTGGCAAGGATAAGGTGGAAATGGTCGGATAGCAGCTCTTGTGCATCCATCCTATTAGAATTAAGGTGTCATTTACCATGTAAACACTATAACATGGTTCCAAAATCCTTGGAAAGTGTCCTAAGGCACTTAAGGTGTATTGGAAAAATCAGTTTTAATATTTAATTCTCTCTATTGTTTGTAGTGCATTCATAAGGGGTGATGGATTCCAATAGCAATGATAAAGATGAGTTGTGAACACGATTATGTAATATTATTTTCCTAAATGTGGATTCTTATAATAATATAATTAATGAATTAGAAAGTGGAAAATTAGTGATCTTTGGGCTTCTCCAAGTGGGGACTTAGAAGAGACAATGGGTGTCTCTTAGTATTCTATCATTTATTCAATTTAATATAATGTTTTTCATGCAAGAATGGGTGCCCAAGTTGAAACAAAAATATAGGAGCCAAAACTGATGTCTATTTTAATTCTCTAGAGTTATTCCAAGGTTTATGGTTATGAATAATGAAAATCCTTCTTTAAACACCTTTATTGGTGCTATTGGAGCTCTTTTCATTCTATAAATTTAGACTTTTAGATGTATAATTGTGTGAAAATAGTTGAATGTTGAGTTTCTCGGGAGGAACAAGGATGGGTAGAAGGCATAAGAAGGTTGTTCATATATACATAGGTGTTTCTACATTGGATGTAAAGACAATAATGTAAGTGATCTTGTATTCTAAAAATATTTACTATTGATAATGCATACTTGTCCTCTCTTCTTGATGGAGTTTATTCTCACAAGGGTTTCTCCACATAAATCCTATATTATATGGTCTTATTTTTTTGACTTATGCCTCATTGTCACTATCTTATGGTGATGATATTATTTATGTATTATTGTTATAATTCCATAGAATATAGGTTTGTTAAATATGGTATGTAGGTTGATATTTGGAATCATTAAGAAGAAGGATCTGATCATGGATTTCCACATTAAGGCACCTCAATTTTTGTATTTTCATCTTCATTCCATGTTTTCATGTTGTAGTTGGCCAAGAATTAAATCACATCCTTTGATTCGTTTATTGGATAGAGAGTAATATTTATAAACTTTAGTATTGAATTGTTTGTTTCCCAACATTTAGTACCAGAGCTCGAGGTTGTTGGTTCTAGGTATTCCTATTTTTTATTTCTTAGCTAGGAAATGTTATAGGAACCTATTAGAAGGAATTAAAGGTTGTTGAAAGGTCAATTGGGATTCAATAAATGTCCTATGAGTTAAAAAAAAATTACATCTATTTGTGAGATTGGAAACCTTTAATATTCTCAATGTAATTTATGTTCGGCTTTTGAAGCTCATGTTTGTGGATCTTCTTTGAGTTGGTTATGGTTTGGTAACTTTGATCTATTTTTTTATAATATTTATATATCTTGTTGTTGTTTTTTTCTCCTTTACCTTGTGGTCATGTACAATGAGAAGGTTTTCATGTTAAATAGCTATTGACATCCTAGTTTCTTAGAGAAACACTAGCTACTTGGACTATAAATTGGAGTGCTTATATGAGGTTCATTGTTTGAGCCAATGGTTGCATGAAATCACTAGAAGGTTTAAGTTGTATTTTTGAGATTTATGGAGTTGTTATGTTTCCAATGATTTAAGATCCTGGACAACATGTTTTTTCAATTGGATTGCAATTTTCTCTTATTTTCATTTAGTTGGTTTGAAAATGTGTGCTAATTCCATTGTTCAGGTGACATGTTTAATGTGAATGTATGGAATTTTAAGTGAATTTCAGGTTACTGCGATGTTTTTGTATATTTTACATGGTCATTATTTTTTTTATATGTAGATCTATGATAATGTAGTGACACATTTCCAAGGCTTCTTGGAAGGTTCTTATTGATCTATAGTTACTCCTATGTGGGTTTGTTTGAGAAATCAAATCTAGCATTGATTTTTCTATTTGATTCTTGTAAACCAACATGTTATGTTTTATTATCTATGTTATTCATGATACTAATGTGGGTTTAAATATTTCAATTATTTTAGATTGGGGCAATATTTATGTATTTATCCTTTAAGATGTTGCATATGTACTGATATTGTAAATTATTTGATGAGGTTTTATTTTTCTAGGTCTTGTTGATGATCGTCATTATTACTTTGATTGTTGTGATAAAATGATTGTTTGGAGTAATTGTTTCATTTTTTCTTATGAATCTCTAGCAGTAGATTATGAAGCATGAGGAGAATTTTCCACTTTAAGTGGAGCTTAAATAATGATGGTGTTCATGATGCTATGTATAACTTGGTATCACTTTTAGTGAGATATTTATGCAGTTACATAATGTGTTCTATCTTCTTTAATTCAAGATCTTGGTTCTAAGTTGTGGTTGCAGGTTGTAGTAAGCCATGAAAAATATTTTTTTAGAATATGGATGATATTTTTCAAAGGATATTGTTATCATGTGCATTTCTTGGGTTCTTCCTTCATACTGCATTGATATTTTGATATCTTGTGTCCTATTGACAAATAGTGTAAAATTATATCTTCTTGGTTTGGAGAGCATGCTTAGATCTTCCCTTTGAGAGTCTTGGTTTATTTATTTGATCATGTTGGGGCCATAGAGGATCTTTACTTAGGAATGGCTATCATTATGCATAGAAATTTTTGTTACATAATTATGTAGGAGCTTTTTTAGTGATGTGGATTCATCATTTGATGATGGATGGTTATCCTTATGTGATTGGAGATGGTTATGATGGGGAGCTATAACCACAAGAGAACTCTTTCTCCAACTAAGACCTTTATTTGGTCTTCCTAGGGTATCTTTCTCTACCCTATCTAGAGTACAACTCTATGATCCCCTACTTCCCTTAGAACTCACCACCAACTTCAATTCACTCTGCTATCCCTCTTAATCCAACAATGCACCCATATACTCCATTAAGCCACCTTGCTCCCAATATTCTCTTGGAAATAGGAATGGGATTCCTAACCATTCCTAGGTCACTTTCAATTAATTTTTATCCACTTTGATGGATTATTTTAAAGGTTTCTAATCGAGTTCATACTTTTCAAGATTTTAGGCCTTGTAGCCTTTTTGGCCTAATTAGCCCTTCTAAATACTGAAATCTTGTATTTCTTGCAAACTATCCTTAACAACCCTCTAAACCAATTATTTATTCTTCATAGGTCCAACCTAGGCTCTATGATTTTCTAGGTTTTAGACCCCCACCCTATCCGTACATCAGACTTTCACCAAACCCCTATTTTTAAGGGTTTTAGGAGCATGTGCACCAGTCTGAGTTCTTTGATTGAAAAAAGTGTTAAAACCAACTCCAATATCCTTCTCCTTGCATTAATTTTACAAGGATAAATACCCCTACATTCTCCCACCATTTATTGGTTCCAACCAATCCAATTAGAAAGCTTTCTTGCTACTGTTATGCACAAGCCTCTAACCAGAATGCCTCTGCACTCACCTAGGGCTTGATAGAAAAATTAGTTCCCCTACACACAATGACTCCAAAAACCATATTTAAAATATTTACAAGTTCCCCTACTTTATTCCAAGTGGCCATAGTTTTTTAACCACAGGAACTCAAGTGGGACTCTTATTTACAAATACTGGTCCAGAACAAGTCAGTGAACCAGTAAAACAAAAAAGAATTTACAAAATGATAACCAGAAGTGCCAAACTAAAAAATTATCTTCACAAAGAAAAAATACATGACAAAACAAAAAGTCTCAGTACATCAATTCATTCCATTCAATCCATTAAAGTTCTGGATGATGGCTCTGTCACAAAATACACTCAAATTCTTTATTTCGGAACACACAGTTCATACACTAACACAACCAACCCTTAGATTAAGGTTTGTTTGACCTTATATAAGTTATCCCTTCATGTTCAGACCCTAATTTTGGGATTTGGGCACCATTAAAGCCCTTTCCTGGTTTTTAGGTAAATGTTGTCATGACAACTTTGCAAAGTTGCAAATTTGTCATGAGCAACTTTTACAACTTTTGCCACTTTTCCATTCCACTACTCTCAATGGTTCAATTCAACTCTAAACCATTACATAAGACCTTAAAACACTTAAAAACATTAAAATCACAAGTGCCACTCCATTTTGGATTCTTGGTCAAACTTTGACCCTTTGTTGACTTTCCTAGGACTTTGACACTAGAACCTCATTGATCACACCAATTACTAGACTCTAAACACACTTACCACTAAACACACACCAAAAAAACCTTTTGAATTTATACTTATTCCTTATTACCTTGGTGGTTTTCTAAACAAACCTACAAGCCAAAATGTTTGAAGATCTTCATATGACCTTAAGTTGCTCCTGCACCATCCTCCCCCTGCAACAAGAAGATCAAGTTACCTGTGTTGTGATGAATTCCATGTTGATGTCATGTTCCTTAAATTCACTCTTTGCTATCCATGTAGCTTCTGACTCGGGTAATTTCTCCCATTTAACTAGATTCTCCATATAATTCTTACTCCTAGTCATCTTCTTCACTCTTGAATCCAGAATTCTTTTGACTTGTGGCTTGATCTGATCATGTACTTGGAGTTCTTCCAGATCCTTAATCACCTCTATATTGTACTTTCCCACATCTATATCTAGAACCTTGTATTGAATCAAGTCCTTCACATTGAAAATTGGAGAAATATACATCTCTTTTGGTAGATCTATCTTGTAGGCATTGGAGCCATACTTAGCTAACACTTTACATGGTCCAAACCTCTTCATTTGTAGTTTTATTGGTATACCCTTTTGTATCCTATCCTTGTTCAAGAATACCATCACCAAGTCTCCTACTTGAAATTGTAAGTCTCTTCTCCCTTCATCCTTCTTAGCTTTCAACTTTTGATTAGCCTCCATTAATGTCTTTTTCACTTTCTCATGGACCTCTCTCAATGACTGAGAAAAATCATATGCATGACCAGTGATCCCTTCATAACCATTTAAGTCTCTAAGCACAAGAACACCTCTTGGATGTACTCCATATACAATTTCAAATGGACTCTTACCAGTAGTCATATTTTTTCTATCATTATAGTAAAATTCTTCCTGTGGGATGACTTGTTCCCATCCTTGTTCATATTCCTTGGTTAAACACCTCAACAAGTTGCCAAGAATCTTGTTTATTACCTCTGTCTAGCCATCTGTTTGAGGATGATATGCAGAACTATGAGAAAAATTAGTTCCTGGCCTTTTTGGTGTAGAGAACCTCCCATTTTGATGTGTTTGGTGTGTTTTAGGGTGTTTTAAGTGTTGTGTGTGATTTAGAATAAGATCCAATAGGTTGGATCCAAAGGTGACCACCTCCATGTTTGTAAGAGCCAAAAGTGCTCACTAGGTGATTTATGGTCATTTTGACCTAGAAAGACAAAAGGTGCTATTTTTGTGTAATTTGGGTTTAGTGTGTGTCTCAGGAACCTAAATTTCCTAACTAGGGTCATAGAAGTTAACAACATCCATCGAGTTGGAAAAAAGAGTCAAATAGCACAAAATGCAAAAAAGTTGCTAGCAACTTTGAAAACTTGCTCGAGAAACTTTTGTAACTTTTGCAAGAAGTTGCTTTTGGAGGTTGGAGAGGTTATAACTAACCATGCTCGGGTATATGATCATGGATCTTTGATTTTTAGAAGGTTAATGGATTTTTACAATGCATAACATTTTTGTGTACCTTCTGTGCGGATGTCAAACAGTAACTCTTTGTAAACTATATTAATCCTTGCTTCATGTATGGTTGTGTACAGATTAAATTAGGTGATTAGACCCCATGGTATTGTAGTGTTTTGTATTATCTTTCTTATTCATTTATTATTTTTATTTCAAGTTATTTTAGTGCAAAGTTGTGATAAAGTTTAGGCCACTGGTCTGTAGTCCTCATTTACAGAGTGGCAGTGGTAAATATGGCTCTAACCTAAGCATCCACCAGTGGAAATGGCTGAAATCATAGAGGATGAAGGGTTAGAGTCTATAAATAGTGTTTTTTTTTTTCTTTTTTAGTTTTTCAATGGATTTCCTAGTCCAAAGGTGAAGCCCTATGGCTGACTGTTAGGAACATGTGATCCTGGACAGGGTAAAGTTGGATTTGGATCGAGCACCCATGATCTTGGAGAAAAGACTTAGAGGCATGTGTAGAATCCATAAAGAGTCTCCTTGAAGGATCAAAAGTTGAGAGATGGTGAAACAAAGTTTGAAGACCAATTTGGTGGCAATTTGTCAAGACTGGTCCAGAGGCCTAATTAATAGGCTAAAAACTAGGGCCTGGTGATCTAACTAGGGTTGTGGGTGCATCCAAAAGCTAGGATTTTGGATTATGATAGGGTTGATGGATTTTTTTAATATCTTCAAGGTCTTCTATGGAGTTTTTTGGAATATTTGGGACCTTTAGACCAAAAATAGTGAAATTTGACCTACTAGGAAACAAGCCAATTAGGCCTCTTAGTGAAGTTGACAACAAATGGATTGGTAAAGTATCCAGAAGCGTGGGAAAGGGTTCTAAATAAATTTTAATAGGCCAAGAACATAGACAAGATTCTAAGGATATTTATGGGAAGATCCTAAGAAAGGGTTTGGGATTCTAAGGGAAAGATCTAGTGAAGAATCCTAGGAAATTGAAGAACTAGTTGGACTAGTTGAACCTAGTGTTAGAAACACTGAGAGGGGGAGTGAATCAGTGTTTGTCTATTTATATTTTACTTCAGAAAATTTAAAATTAAATCAAATATATAACAAATTAAGCATGACACAACAACACATAACACAAGATATGAATACGGGGAAACCTTGATCAGAGGAAAACCCTGGTGGGAATTAGTACCCACAAATGATTGTACTAGTCTTATGAACTTGTTAGAGTTCCTTTGCCCTGTTAGGAGCAGTCTTTACAATGAAATTACAATGACCATGTTAGGAGTCTTTACAAAACCCTATTAAAGGTGGTTGGCTCACTGCCAGAGCTCATTGTTCAATAGGATGAAGGCTACAACCTTCATATAATAGATATATACTATATCAAAATAATGAACTGTTATTCTGACACTATTATCTGATCAGTTATGTTTATGCTCTGATGCTTTAATATATTGAAGACTTCTACTTCATACTGATTTTCTTATATTTTTATTTTGAATATCTTCTCCACTTATTTTCCATTCACAGACTTAATACAAAAGTGCATGTCTAGTATATATACATGCCTAAATAGGCGCAACCAAAAACAAGACCTTAGTCGGCCCAAAAACAACATACACAACGCTTCCAAACAAATTGTTTTAAGAATTTTTACATGAGTGTTAAAGACATATTTATACAATAGGTGCATGGCCATTACAAAATAATATATTATACGCTAATCCAAAATTTTAAGTCGGCTTCATACTCTATTTTCTAAACTGCTAGTGGCTCTTGAACTTCCTATAACTTCTCTGTACTGTCATACCATACCATGTGTGTATAGAATAATCTTAATTACATGTCATAAATCTTAAGTATGGAGGTGCATTGGCTAACTTGATTGTACGCACGTGTGTTGGTGCTCTGATCAACTGCATATCTTTTTACTGCTCTGTTTTCTATACTTAGCCAATTTTGATCTTCGAAGTTTACTATCAAAAATTCATATGAATTTGTTTCCATAATTACAATGCAAAATAAGTCATATACACCCTGAGTGTCAACTTGCCAACAATCTCCCCCTTTTTCATTAATGGCAACAAAGGAATGTGGCCAAGTTGCTTAAACTTTGACTTAACAATAAAAAACTGTATGTCATAACTTTGGCTATATATATCATACTCCTTATATACATACACTACTCCCCCTTTGACATTAATGACAAAGGTGTCAAAATTTGTAAGTCTCTAGGTACTTACTTAGAGTACACATCTGGATACGCAATCTGAAGAGTCTTGATCTCTTGCTGCCAAAATTCCTTGAGTGCATCAATAGTATGAAGATGGGTGCATAAGGCATATGTGAGCTTCTCCATTTTTATCAGATCCATGCAGGGAACTTGATCATATGTGACAATTTTTGTATCTATCTATTTTATGTTCTCATTCAAGACAGCTAAGGAGGGCGCAAGTGCATTTCTTAGTTGTGTTTTCCTGGTCCTTATCTTGTTGATCTCTACCTTGGCCTTTTCAATCTTGTCTATCTGACCTTGATAGATTTTGTTGCAGATGTTGATGTCTTGGGAGGATGTTTCAACTGATTTCCTGATGTTTTCAGCGAAGATGTCTTCTTCTTCAATCTTCTTGATGTTCTTATAAGTGAATTTTCCTCTGTCCATACAATTTGCTATCACCTTCATGTCTTTTGCTACTAACTCTTTCAGAATTGTTTGACCAATCTTCAAGGAGTTGAGATCTAGTGAGAAGTTCTTGATCAGTTCATCTAATCTTCCCTTCTTGTACTCATCCTCTATAGTTTTAGTAGTTGAATCTACTAATCTTGTGAAGTTTTCTTTGAAGCAAGTTAATATGCTGTCAACATCATACATTAACTGGATATTTGCCAATTTCTTATATGTTGGTACTAAGTTGTTCAAAATTTTCATTGACTCTAGAAAGAGGTTTTCTCATAAATTCTTTCTCTTTGGCTTTCTCCATGGCTAATACATTTATTTTAATCAGGTCTTCTTCTCCCCAAGCATCTAGGTTTTCTGAGTCAGGGGTCAAGCTAGACAACAATGATATTGATGGTTTGCTAGATGGAGTGAATATAGAATTTTCACTAACATCCATGCATTCAATTTTCACTGGGATATCCATAGAGGTTTGTTCATTAGGTTCGTCCTTTCTCTCTTCATCTTGACTTGTTGTTTCTCCAGTAGGAACTTGCTCTTTCTATAAATAATTGTTATCAATGCATACCTTCTTAGCTTCTTCAGTGCTTACAAATGCTTCCTCAAACTTATTTAAATCATTTTCTGAGTCTAACATGGTGATCTCAACATCATTTATCACAATGGTTTCATTTGATTCCATGAATGTATCAAAGGGCGATATAACTTTGGGCGCTAAATCATGTGGACCTGTCATAGGCACATTTGGAATCACTGGTTCTTTATCATGTTTGGAAGGGACTGGAGTCACTTTAGCTATAGGCATTGTTGATGGATACATGTATCTATCCAAAAATACTTTCTCAAATGCTTTTTCAATCTCTTTTCCAACCAACTCATACTCTTTGTTCATGATGTGAAGAGTTCTTGTTTTGGTTCTTAGATGAGGTTTTACAAAATCTAACAGAATTGCTTTCTCATCATGTGAGAAAATAAGGAGAAGACTATCTAATGTTTCTTCCCTAATCCTCGTATCTTCCTCTATTGTTTGTCTTTTCAATAGGTCTAATATGTTCCATACTTTGTCTGGAATGACTGCCTTGAGTTCCAATACTGACCTTTTAAACTTGATCATATGAGAGATAATAATAGAATGTGTCTCTGATTTATCTATCTCTTGGTACTTGTCATAAAAATTTAAAATTGAATCTTGTCTTCCTTCATTAATGATTTTGTTTCTTAAGACTGTCAGACTAGGTCTAAATCCTACCTTAGGAGGGGCTTGAGTGTTCTTTACTTTTCTCCTTGTTGTCCTTGAGGATGGGTGACCTAGGGGAACTTGCTTCCTTCTTCTGGTCATCTTGCTTGGTACTGACGGTGGAGAGGATTCCAAGTCAATAGTAGTTGAGGGCACAGATGTACATTCATCATATTTCTTCTTCTTCTTCTTGTGGATATCATGTGGTTTCTCTATCTTGACTTGTGTAGGTGTTTGTTTAAGCTCTCTTACAATCTTAGCTTCCCTAGCTTTATCTAGGTCTTCTTGTGTGACCCCATGAACCTTTAAGATGTTAGATGTAATCCTTCATGCTTTCTTTTGTTATCTGAACTGTATAAGACAAAATCAAATTGATTTATCTTCTCTTTGTATGTGCCCCATCTTGGCTCTTTTGGATCTTTAGGTGTAGACAAAAGAACTTGTGCATATCCTTCCAACACATGTTCTTCAACTTCATAACCAAGTGGGTGGATCCATTTGGTTCTTGGATCAACTGATTCCATGCAAGAACAATCAGTTCCCACCATGAAGCATATGGTGTCCTTGTATTTCTCAACTATCTTCTCTGGTATTCTGAACCTCTTCTGCATTTTGATCCTAAATGTTTTGATCTCCATGTCCATAGAATCCTTTACACTTCTTTCTGATGTAGGCTTTAATGAAATTTGTGACATAGTAGGTTTTCTCATTTCTAGGTAAAGATTAGAGACTTTAACAACAATGTGGAAGTATAGGTAGATAATCAAAGAGCCAAATCTGAATATTTTTCTCTTTTCATGCTTGATAGATCTAATGTTCTCAATCAGTTGCGCACGCAATATCTCATAGAGATTATAATGTGTGTTGTCTCTTTCCATCCTAATTGCTGCCAGAACAATATCTGCGGACATACTATTCAGTCTGCTTGCATGCTGAAACTTGTAACCAAGTATCATGTGTTAGTAATAACTAAGAGCGGGGGTGAATCAGTGGCCTCAAAAATTTATCCTTTAAACTTTAATCCACCAATTAATACACCTCAAATTATTAAGTCCCTACAAGATGTATGCCTTGAAATACTTGAAATAGTTTACTGTCTGTAGATTTACCTTGTCTGTCCTTATTCTCCTTGATTACCGATAAGCAGTAAAACTCATTTACTGATACTCGGTAAATATGCAAAGTATACCAATCAATCCATAAATTCATATGTGAAATGTAAAACAATAAATTAATAAACCATACACACATAACACCTAGATTTTAACGTGGAAACCCTGTTAAGGGAAAAAACCACGGGGACCAGTACCCCCAAATTTTCACTCTTCTGAAGTGAGCCCTGTTAGGAGCCAACACTGTTAAAGGTTACAAACACATGGTTAAGTGTGACCTTGTTAGAGGATTTTTATACATAGGTTGTCACTTAGTATCTGGCATCTACGCTACCATCCTTGAATCAGTCTTTAGATTGTCAATAGGCTTTATGCTAATCTTACTATAATCCTTGAATCAACCTCCTTCTTAGACTATCAATAGGCTTTAGGTAAGACCGTTGCTACTATCATGAATCAACCTTTTTGGTAATCTATTAGCATATACCTCAATTACAAAAGACAGTTAAGTCCTGCTTTGTTAAGAGACTTAATGCTTCAATGGTTAAACTGAAACACAATGACTTGTTTCTAATGCAACTTTGAATTGAAGATATTCAGATCTATTTACGTACAATACCTCTCTGATCAATGTATCAATTCAATTCCTTTGTGCTTCACACTTTTTGCTCTGTGATGTTTTGCTTCACTGTTCATCAGTGTCTGCAAAATTCTTTAGCTCTCCCTTAGCTTGATTGATTAGGACTGTATGAAATTTATCCTTCACCAGTTTCTCTTCAGCATATTCTTTCAATTCACTCCCCTGTGTATCTGAGTGCATATGGAAAATGAATTATGCTTGTCTCTTATATAGACATGATATTCCTTTCTTGGTTCTTGATTCTTGGTGTGAAAAACAATCCAGCCAATTTGATTTACGACTTTAACTCCTAATTTATCTCGTAGTTATCTTCTTGCCAACTGTATAAATTAATTGTTTTAACTATGGTTGAATAAAACAATCAGTTAAGTCTATCCTTAAGCTCTGCCAACTAGATATTTTGTCATTTTCTGAACTCTCTATTCTGTCAGTCAATTTTGTAGTTCATCACTGGTGATAACTGCCAGTTCTATCGGTGTAACTTTAGTTAGCTTTGAGATCTCTGTCCATCAAGGATCATTGGATCTTTCTCGTCGGGCAACTCTATTTTCATCTCGTTAGGCATCCTGTGATTCTGCTTCGTCAGGAAAAACTATCTTCTGCTTGTCGAGCATCACTGTGACTTTATCTCTGTCTTTACCGGTGGTGTGCACTCCCTCGATGTTGTCTGTCACTTAGTGAATACTTGAATTTTATGTATTTTTGAAAGCATAATCATTGTTCCATTGATTCTCTGAAGTCTTTGGCATTATGTGTATGAGCACATAGATGATATCAAGTTGACATCAATGACAATACAAACCATTAATTGATTTAATGTTTTGCATCATCTTCAACTTAACATTATCAAACATTCAATCAGTTACATGTCATCAATCTCTCCCTTTGGCATTGATGGCAACACACTATATTATCACACTATATTATTTCTAATACAATATGAAATACAATTGTTGAGATTCATCAAATTACCAAACAATTTGTTTTGATAACTGATAAAAATGTCTGACCACCGGTAAGCTCTATGTTAGCTTAGATTTGATTCTTGTAGCTTTCTTTGTTTCTTCTTCTGATGTGTTGTGACCTTTGTTTGTGTCAATTTCTGTCTTTTGACTTTTCTGCTTCTTGATGTCACTGTCTTGTATTTGCAACATTTATACAAATTCTCTCCCTTTAGATATGATCTCTTCCTATTTGAATTAATCTGATAATGAATAGTGTTTCTGATGATAATATGGATACCTTCTATCCCTTTGACAACAATGCCAAAAAAATATTTGTCAAATATCTGACATTTTGTCAAACAATTTCTTCTCTCCATAATATATTCCTTGAATTTCCTTTATCCATCATCAATATAACAATATTTTCTGGTGCTTCATTCTAATATATACCTTTATGTATATTTATGTAGCTTTGAAGTTCATTTTTTTCTTGCATCATTCATGAATGATATTTTGATAATATATGGCTGATGCAGCCTTCAGTCCTTTTACTGACTGGTAGACATGGGTTTGACCCCCAGTCTTTTTCTCACGTACTCAAATGTATCCTTAGGCAGTGGCTTGCTGAAGATATCAGCCAATTGTTCTTTTGATTTCACATATTTAAGTATGACCTCTTTTTCTTGAACTTGTTCTCTTAAATAGTGATACTTGATGGCAATGTGTTTAGTCTTTGCATGCATGACTGGATTCTTGGAAATATTTATTGCACTAGTGTTATCACAGTAGATA
>MU224127.1:2034205-2063011 GCA_018584345.1 Thuja plicata
TGTCACTTAGTATCTGGCATCTACGCTACCATCCTTGAATCAGTCTTTAGACTGTCAATAGGCTTTATGCTAATCTTACTACCATCCTTGAATCAGCCTCCTTCTTAGACTGTCAATAGGCTTTAGGCAAGACCACTGCTACTATCATGAATCAACCTTTTTGGTAATATGTTAGGATATACCTCAATTACAAAATACGGTTAAGTCCTACTCTATTAAGAGACTTAATGCTTCAATGGTTAAACTGAAACACAATGACCTGTTTCTAATGCAACTTTGAATTGCAGATATTCAGATCTATTTACGTAAAATAGCTCTCTGATCAATGTATCAATTCAATTCCTTTGTTCTTCACACTTTCTTCTCTATGATGTTGTGCTTCACTATTCGTCGATGTCTACAAAATTCTTTAGCTCTCCCTTAGCTTGATTGATCAAGACTGTATAAAGTTTATCCTTCACCAGTTTCTCTTCAGCATCTTCTTTCAATTCACTCCCCCATGTATCTGAGTGCATATGGAAAATGAATTATGTTTGTCTCTTATATAGACATGATATTCCTTAATTCTTGGTTCTTGATTCTTGGCATGAAAAACAATCCAGCCAATTTGATTTACGGCTTTAACTCCTGATTTATCTCATAGTTATCTTCTTGCCAACTATATAAATCAATTGCTTTAATTGTGGTTGAATAAAACAAATAAAACAATCAATTAATTCTATCCTTAAGCTCTGCCAGCTAGATATTTTGTCATTTTCTGAACTCTCTGTTCTGTTGGTCAATTCTACAATTCGTCACCAGTGATAACTGCCAGTTCTGTCGGTGTAACTTTAGTTAGATTCGGTACTCCGTCCATCGGGCATCATTGTATATTTCTCATCGGGCAACTCTGTTTTCAGCTCGTCGGGCATCCTGTGATTCTACTTCATTGGGAAACACTATCTTCTTCTCGTCGGGCATCATTGTTACTCTATCTCTGTCTTTACCAGTGGTGTACACTCTGTCGGTGTTGTCTGTCACTTAGTGAATACTTGACTTTTATGTATTGCTGAAAGCATAATCATTGTTCCATTGATTCTTTGAAGTCTTTGGAATTATGTGTATGACCACACAGATGATATCAAGTTGACATCAATGACAATACAAACCATTAACTGATTTAATGTTTCGCATCATCTTCAACTTAACATTATCAAAAATCCAATCAGTTACATGTCATCATCATGGTGAGGATTTTGATGTCTTCTTCCACAATGGGATCAATATTCATCCTGTGGCTATCACTTTTAGATAAGAAATCTTTCTCAACCTGTTTCTTTACATCCTTTCCAGTAGGAAGAACAAGTCCAACCTTGGAGAGTCCAGTCATCTCATGAATGAGGTCAGCAGTAATGTAGACAGGAACTTCACTAATCCAATGTAGATCATCATGTATCCTACTAAGTAGAATTTCAACCCATTCTGGTTCATATAACTCATGCGCATTTGTGTACACAAAAATAGGTTTATCAGTGAGATGTGAGTATTCATCCTTAAATGAGTAATCTGGTTTCATCATTAATGCCATGAGAGTTGTTATGTTGTTATCACCAACAGACTCCTTATTACAATAGATGTAAGCATGAATGTCCTCTACATGTATGACTCCTAGCAGAGTCTTGGAGAATGCCCCTTCTATATCGTCTAGCACAGACTTGAATGGATGCTTCTTAAACACATTTCTCTTTTTCTTAGATATGTCAAACATTGCAGTAGTTGTCATTACTTACTTGTAACTTTCTTAAGTAGGGTTTCATGAGATTTTGAAATGACGCATCCGCTAGGGTTCCATTTCAACTTTGATTCATCTTTCTAACCAACCAACAGTTTATCCTTCAACACTTTGATGCTAACTATTGATGCACTCTCTAAATGCTCAATCTCGAATGCAAAGTGAGGATAAGAGATCTTTTACTGACTTATATAAAATGTTTTTGCATTTAATGGTTGTTGTCGTAACACGGTTTACATTGAGAATTTCAATCTTTGCTTCAGTCAAAGTTCAGGCTATGTGTCTATGCATACTACCTCATTTTGTCATCAGTTACATGAATCCATAGGCGCATACTCAGAGGTGAGGATACGAGCCACACAGGGGTTTAGAGCTAGAATAGCTCCCCCTAAGACCATGAGGGTCAGATAACCAAAAGTAGAAGTTGTGTCCATTATGGATGCATCTACTACTTTGTTCTCATCATTATCTTTCTTTACTTCAACCCATATTTTACCTGAATCTTCTGTAACTTTCACAAACTTGACTTCACCATATTCTTCAAATAGTGATCCTCTAGACATGCACTTTTGTATTAAGTGTGTGAATGGAAAATGAACAGAGAAGATATTCAAAAGAACAATATAAGAAAATCAATATGAAGTAGAAGTCTTCAAGAGATTAAAGCATCAGAGCATAAACAGAACTGATCAGACAACAGTGTCAGAACAACAGTTTATTTTTTTGATATAGTATATATCTATTATCTGAAGGTTGTAGCCTTCATCCTATTGAGCAGTGAGCTCTGGCAGTGAGCCCAAAAAAAACATACACAACGCTTCCAAAAAAATTGTCTTAAGCGTGTTTACATGAGTGTTAAAGACATATTTACAAACATATTACAATAGGTGCATGGCCATTACAAAATAAGATATTATATGCTAATCCAAAATCTGAAGTCAGCTTCATACTCTATTTTCTGAACTGCTAGTGGCTCTTGAACTTCCTATAAATTCTCTGTACTGTCATACCATACTATGTGTGTATAGACTAAGCTTAATTACATGTCATAAAGCATAAGTATGGAGGTGCATAGGCTGACTTGATAGTACGCATGTGTGTTGGTGCTCTGATCAATTGCATATCTCTGTACTGCTCTATTTTCTATACTTAGCCAATTTTGATCTTCAAAGTTTACTTTCAAAACTTCATATGACTTTGTTGTCATAATGACAACACAAAATAAGTCATATACACCCTGAGTGTCAACTTTCCAACACCTAGGAGTATTGGAGTCTTCAACAAATCAACTATACCTAGGAGGATAAGTTGATAGAGGGGGTCTTGGAGATCCACATTGGAGAAGAACACAAGGAGATGTAACCATTGTATGGTTAGAAGAGATTGGGAACACTTTGGGAAAGAAATCACTAGAACCCTAAACCCTCTACATCAGAGTGGTATTAGAGCCAGAAATTCTTGAAGTTTGTGTATGTTTGAAGGGGAGGAGATTCAAGAGGTTGACACTATGCCTCCTAAGGCAATGAGTAGGGATTCCATTGTGGAATTGGTTCAGGGCCTCTTGGAGAAGGCTAGTGTGTCAAAAATAAGGAGTAAGGAGAAAGTAACTAAATGGTGAGATGAGAGTGATGATGAAGAGACTAAGAATCAGTCAGGAGAATCTAAAGGGAAAGAAGTGGATATGGATAAAAACCAAAAGGTATTTTTGGATGCCTTTAAGTCCATCAACAAAGATAGCATGGAACACATACCCTACTATTGTGGCAGCTTGAATGGTGAAGAGTTGTTGGATTGGCTAGAGGCCATAGACAATCAGTTTGACTATAAAGAAGTGGCAGAGGAGAAGAGGGTTAGCTATGACAAGGCTAGACTCAAAGGATCTACATTGATGTAGTGGAACATGATGCAGGATGATAGGGTAACAAATGGAAAGAATAAGATAGTTTCTCGGGAGAGGATGAAGATCATATTGAGGGCATAATTCTTGCCTACTAATTATGAAATTCAAATGTACCATAAGTTGTAGAACTTGAGACAAAAAGAGTTGATAGTAAGTACCTATACTAAGGAGTTTCACAAACTGAGCCTAAGGGCTAGAAGACAAGAAGAAGAAATGGAGAAGGTGGCAAGGTATCTCAATGGGTTGAGACAAGGAATACAAGATGAAATTAGTATGATGGCTCCTGACAGTATGCACAAGTGTTTTAAATTATCCTTGAGAGTAGAGGATAAGGATAGAAGGAGGAATGACTTTTATCAAAGAGGAAGGGGTGGTAACAATAACAGATGTTTTAGAGGCAGGAATAACTTTGGTAGAGGATAGAGTCCAAATAGACCAGAGGAGAATCAGTCTATGGATAATAGTGGGGGAAATTAGTTCAGAGGGTCATTTCAAAGAGGAGGATACAGAGGAAGAGGACCACCAAGAGGTAGATTCCAGTCACAAGGAAGGTCCAAATCAGTCTTCACTGGAAGATGTTATGACTGCAATCAAGTGGGTCATACAATGGGTAGATGTCCTGAAAAGGCTACCTCATCTTCTATGGGAGATAGAAGAAATTAGTTGGTACAAGAGGATGATACACAAAGTGTCACTTCTCCCATTTCCAAGGTAGGATCAGTAATGGATGGAGAGAATCTAATGTTGAGAAGGACTTTGTTGAAAGTACCTAATACCATAAAGCCACCTCAAAGAAAGAATTTGTTTAAGACTACTTGTAGGTCTCATGGAAAGATTTTCAAAGTGATAGTCGACTCTGGATCCACTTAAAATATAGTATCAACAGAGATGGTGGACAAACTCAAACTTAGAAGGATACCTCATACCACTCCCTATAAAGTTTCATGGTTAAACAAGGGACAACAAATAGTGGTAGATGAACAAACCATGGTAGAGTTTGAAATAGGTGAGCATAAGGACAAGGTCCTATGTGAAATATTTCTCATGGATGCATGTCATATTCTTTTAGGATGTCCATGGCAATATGATGTGAAGGCTATTCATGATGGAGAAAAGAACAATTATGTAATCACCAAGCTAGGGAAGAAGTTTCAAATGGATCCATTGCATGAACCTAATGAAGAGAAGCACGTGGGAACTAGTGTGATTCTCTTGTGTTGAAAGGAGTTTCTAAAAGCTATGAAGAAGGAGAGAGGGGTCTATTGTGCAGTGATAGTGAAGCCAGAGGAAGAGACCAAGGAGAAAGCCAACATGCCACCATAGGTACAAGAATTGTTGGAAAGGTATCATGACATAGTGGATAATGGTTTACCAAGTGCATTACCACTCATGAGGGATGTGAGTCATCAGATAGACCTCATACCTGGAGAAAAATTTCCAAACAAGGCAGCATATAAGATGACACCTAGTCAAAATGCAGAGATAGAAAAATATATTCAAGATTTGTTGGAGAAAGGACTAATAAGGAAGAGTTTGAATCCTTGTGTTGTACCAACTATCCTTGCACCTAAGAAGGATGGAAAATGGAGGATGTGTACAGAGTCTAGGGATATAAACAAGATCACAATCAAATATAGATTTCCAATGCCCTGGATTGAGGACTTGATGGATAATTTGGGTGGTTCTTGTTATTTTTCCAGGGTGGATTTGAATTCAGGGTATGACCAAATCAGAGTTAGGCCTGGTGATGAAAGTAAGATGGCCTTCAAAACCAATGAAGGGTTGTATGAGTGGCTAGTAATTCCCTTTGGCCTAACTAATGCACCTAGCACATTCATGAGGCTCATGAATGAAGTGCTAGCAGATTTTATTGGTAAGTTTGTAATAGTATATATTGATGAAATTTTTATATTTAGCATGTCCAAGGAGGATAATATGAAGCATTTGGAGATGGTCTTGAGGAGGATACATCAAGAGAAGTTGATGATCAATCAAGAAAAGTGTGAGTTTCTGAAAACTAAATTAGTTTATCTTGGTTTTGTGGTTGCTAATGGGTGTATGAAGATGGACCCTGGTAAGGTTAAGTCAATTTTGGAATGGCCTACACCTAGGTCCATAGGGGATGTTAGGAGTTTTCATGGATTGGCCTCCTAATATAGTAAATTTATAAGAAAATTTAGTTATTTATGTGCCCCTATCCTCAACACTGTCAAAGGGGGAATCAAATGTCAGTTTAAGTGGACTATAGAAGTAGACCAAGGATTTGAAATGTTGAAAAAGAGGATAGCATAATTACCTACACTTAGGTTCTCCAATTTCAATTAGCTATTTATGGTGGAGTGTGATGCTAGAAAGCTAGCCATTGGGGCAGTGTTAAGCCAAGAGGGACACCTTGTGGCATTCTTCTCAGAGAATTTAAATGAGGCCAAAGAAAAGTACTCCACCTATGATTTGGGGTTGTATGCTATGGTACAAGCCCTTAAAAAATGGAGAAACTATCTCCTACCAAGGGAATTTGTGGTCTACACTGATAACCCATGCCCTAAGTTTCTTGAATGGGCAAGAAAAATTGAATCAAAGGCACCTAAAGTGGGTAGAATCTCTGCAAGCATACACATTTTTCATCAAAAACAAGAAAGGGGTTAGCAACAAAGTTGTAGATGCTCTTAGCCGAGGAGTATTAACTATACAAGAGATACAATTACAGAGTGTGGGGATGAATGATTGGAAAGACCTCTACAAAGAAGATAATGACTTCAAAGATGCCTATGAGGCATGTGTAAAGTTCCAATAGGGGTTCAAGGTGGAATTCACTAAATTTATGTTGCAAGAGGGACTATTGTTTAAATGACACCTCATGTGTATACCTCACTGTTCAATGAGGGAGAACATTGTGAAGGAGAAACACCAAGGAAGCTTGGGAGGCCACTTTGGAGTGGATAAGACACTGGAGCAAGTGAATAGGCATTACTATTAGCCTAAGTTAGAGTCAGATTTTAGGAAATTTTTGGAGCAATGTCAGATCTATCAGAGGGCTAAAGGACAAAGTAGTAATAGTGGATTGTATCAACCCTTATCCATACCCCAAAGGCCTTGGGAGTTCCTAAGTATGGACTTTGTTTTGGGGTTACCAAAGACAACAAGGGGTCATGACAGTGTGTTTGTTGCGGTGCACCATTTTAGCAAAATGGCTCACTTCATTCCATGTAAGAAAACCAATGATGGTTCCCAAATTGTAGGTATGTTCTTCAGATACATTGTAAGGATCCATGGATTGCCACTGAATATAGTAAGTGACAGAGATAGTAAGTTTGTGGGTCACTTTTGGAGGACCCTTTGGAAGATGCTAGGTACAAAATTTTCTTTCTCTTCAGCCTACCATCCACAGTCAGATGGGAAAATAGAGGTAGTAAATAGGTCACTTGGGAACTTTCTAAGATGCTTGACTAAGAAACATGGACAATCATGGGAGAACATCATAGGGCAGGCATAATTTTCCTATAATGACTCCATTAATAGGAGTACTGGTAAAATCCCCTTTGAAATAGTATATGGGGTCAATCCTAAAGGGATATTAGAGTTGAGGGATCTCGGTTTGCAGGACAAAAGGAGTTCCCAAGGGGATTCATTTGTAGAACAGATGAAGGAGCTTCATGATCAAGTCAACAAGACTCTACAAAAGCAAGTGGAGAAGTATAAGGCCAAGGCAGATCAGACAAGAAGGGATTTGCAGTCCAAGGTTGTGAATTTAGTACTTTCTTACCTCAGAAAGGAAAGACTACCCAAGGGAAAACCTACCAAGTTACTCATGAAGAATATAGGACCCTTGAAGATATTGCACAAGTATGGAAAGAATGCATATGAAGTGGAACTGCCTCCTGATTTGGGAATTTCACCAATATTTAATGTATGTGACCTGTATCCCTATAAGGGACCATCTCTAGACATAGGTCAAACCACTCTTACAGATTTAGGAGATGATGATTGGGTGAAAGACTTGCCTACCCCAATTCCACTGCAGTTAGACAGTATAATTGATTCGAAGGTGATCAAAAAGACAAGGAAGGGTACTTACAAAGAGTATCTCATCAAGTGGTAGGGACTAATTGAAGCTAAAGCCACTTGGATGATAGAGATAGACATTCTGAAGCATGGGGTCACCATTGAAGACATCCAAACTAAAGGGACTTGAGTTCTTTATCCCAGGGGAGTATGGTGCAGAGAACCTCCCATTTTGATGTGTTTGGTGTTTTTTAGGGGGTGCGAAGTGTTGTGTGTGATTTGGAATAAGATCCAAAAGGTTGGATCCAAAGGTGAACACCTCCATGTTTGTAAGAGCCAAAAGTGCTCACTAGGTGATTTATGGTCATTTTGACCTAGAAAGACAAAAGGTGTTATTTTGTGTAATTTGGGTTTAGTGTGTGTCTTAGGATCCTAAATTTCCTAAATAGGTTCATAGAAGTCAACAAAATCCATCGAGTTGACAAAAAGAGTCAAATAGCACAAAATGCAAAAAAGTTGCTCAAGCAAATTTTGCAACTTTTGCAAGAAGTTGCTAATGGAGGTTGGAGAGGTTGTAACTACCCATTCTCTATTATATGAACATGGATATTTTATTTTTAGAAGTTTAATGGAGTTTTACATTGCATAGCATTTTTGTGTACCTTATGTATGGATGTCAGACTGTAACTCTTTGTAAACTGTATTATTCCTTGCTTCCTATACAGTTGTGTATGGATTGAATTGGGTGATCAGACCCCATGGTAGTGTAGTTTTTTTTATTATATTTCTTATGCATTTATTATTTTTATTTCAAGTTATTGTAGTGCAAAGTTGTGATAAAGTTTAGGTCACTGGTCTGTAGTCCTCATTTAAGAATGACAGTGGTAAATATGGCTCTAACCTAAACATCCACCAATGGAAATGTATGAAACCATAGGGGATGAATGGTTAGAGTTTTTAATTTTTATTTTTTTTCCTTTTTGGTTTTGCAATGGATTTCCTAGTCCAAAGGTGAACCCTATAGCTGACTGTTAAGAATAGGTGAGCCTGGACAGGGTAAAGTTGGATTCAGATCGAGCACCCATGATCTTGGATAAAATAATTAGAGGCATGTTAAAAATCCCTAAATAGTCTCCTTGAAGGATCAAAATTTGGGAGATGGTGAAACAAAGTTTGAAGACCAATTTGGTGGCAATTTGTCAAGACTAGTCTAGAGGCCTAATTAATAAGCTAAAAACTAGGGCCTAGTAATAACTAGGGTTGTGGGTGCATCCAAAAGCTATTATTCTAGATTATAATAGGTTTGATGGATACCTTTAATATTTTCAAGGTCTTATGTGGAGTTTTTTGGAATATTTGGGAGCTTTAGACCAAAAAAAGTGAAATTTGACCTACTAGGAAACAAGCCAATTAGGCCTCCTAGTGAATTTGACAACAAATGGATTGGTAAAGTATCCAGAAGTGTGGGGAAGGGTTATAAATAACTTTTAATAGGACAAGAACATATACAAAATTCTAACAGGATGTATGTGAATATCCTAAGCAAGGGTTTGGGATTCTAGGGGAAAGATCTACTGAAGAAGCCTAGGAAATTGAAGAACTAGTTGGACTAGTTTAACCTAAGAGTATTGGAGTCTTAAAAAAATCAACTATACCTAGGAGGAGAATTTTATAGAGGTGGTCTAAGAGATCCACATTTGATAATAACATAAGGAGAGGTAACCATTGGATGGATAGAAGAGATTAGGAACACTTTGGGAAAGAAATCACTGGAACCCTAAACCCTCTGCATCACTTTCTATAGTGTCTTCCAAAAGTGCGCCATAAACTTCACATCCATGTCTACAACTATTCTCATTATAAATTCATGGATCCTTACTATATCCTTGAAGAAAATGTGGGCAATGTGACTAGCATCATGTGTTGTTTTACATGGGATGAAATGACTCATCTTATTGAATCTTTCCACTACCACAAACACATTGTCCAAACCAGTCAGTGTCCTAGGTAGTCCCATTATTAAATCCATAATTATGCACTCCCATGGTCTATTTGGGATTGTAAATGGTTTGTAAATACCTTCATTTGATGATGTCTCATTTTCCTTCTAACATACTCCACATTTCTCAACATACCTCCTTATATCTTTCTACAATTTAGGCCACCGATAAAATCTCTCCACTAGGTCTAGGGTCTTATTTAACCCAAAGTGTCCACTCAAACTTCCATTTTTCTTCTCTTGGATGAGATTCTCCCTCATGGAACCCCTTGGAACACATATTTTCTTCCCTCTAAACAATAAACCATTTTGCAAGGTATAGTCTGCATATTCACTATGAAAGTGATTTTCAAAATCAGTACACACCTTATAAATCTCTGAGAAATCTGAATCTCCTTCATAGAGATCCTTGAATCCTTCAACCCCTTTACTCTACAATTGTATCTCCTGGATGGTAAGCAATCTCCTACTAAGGGATCTCTTACCTTGTTATTCACCCCCTTCTTGTGCTTAATAGTAAAAGTGTATTATTGCAGAAACTCCATCCACTTTATATGCCTCAAACTAAGCTTCTCCTATGTATTTATCTAGCTTAGGGAATGGTTATCAATGTATGCCACAAATTCCTTTGGAAACAATTAGTTCCTCCACTTCTTAAGAGCTTGCACCAATGCATAAAGCTCTAGATCATAGGATGAGTATCTAGACTTTGCTTCATTAAGCCTCTCACTAAAGAAGGTTACTGGTCTTCCTTCCCGACTTAGGACTTCACCCACTACTATGTTTCTAGCATCATATTCCGCAATAAATAACTTATCAAAACTTGGTAAAACCAGTATTGGTTGGGTGGCTACTTCTTTCTTCAATCTCTCAAATCCTTCATTGGCTTCCTTGGTCCATACAAACTTTTTCTTGACTCCACCCTTAATGGTATCTAGGACATGTGCACAAATTTCATTGAATATCCTAACAAACTTCCTATGGAATTGGGCTAACACGTGGAAGCTTCCAACTTTATTCCCTGTCTTAGGAGTAGGCCAACTTAATATGGCTTCCACTTTGCTCTTGTCCATCTTCAAGTCACCTTGGGATACTACAAATCCTAGGTATACTATTTCTTGTTTCACAAACTCACTCTTTTCAAGATTTATGGTGAGCTTCTCCTCTTGTAACCTTTTCAACACAAGTTCTAGGTGCTTCATGTGCTCCTCTTTTGTTTTTCTAAAGATGAGGATATCATCTAGGTATACTACCACAAATACCCCTATATAGTCTTTTAGGACTTCATTCATAACCCTCATAAAAGTACTAGGTGCATTTTTAAGCCCAAATGATATTACTAACCACTCATATAACCCCTCTTTGGTTTTAAAATATGACTTCCACTCATCACCCTCTTTCATTCTAATCTGATAGTATCCACTTTTTAAGTCAATCTTTGAGAAGTACTTAGCACCCCCTAAGCAATCCATTAAGTCTTCTATTATAGGAAAAGGAAATCTATATCTAATAGTTATCCTATTTATTTCCCTAGAGTCAGTATAAATTCTCCACTTACCTCCCTTTTTAGGAGCCAACACCACTAGGATAGCACATGGGCTTATGCTCTTTCTAATCAATCCTTGGTCCAATAGTTCTTGAACTTGCCTTGCTATCTCTTTGTTTTTTTCTGGTGTCATTTTGTATGCATCCTTTTTAGGAAATGATGCCCCTGGCACAAAGTCAATTTGGTAACTAATTTCTCTTTTTGATGGTAGTGTAGTTGGAGTCCCTTCACATATGATGTCTTGGAACTAATCTAAGAACTGCTTCACTTCTGCAGGCATAGGTGTATGTTTAGGTGTCTCTTCTTCTTTTGGCTTCACCAAGATTGCATAGCCAATTCCTTCTTCCTCCTTCATATCCTTGAGGAATTATTTCCCACTCATTAGTAGTATTTTTGGAGTCCATCTTCTCCAATGTTTCTTCCTCTATCAAAGACTGTATCTTATAAGTTACTCCATTTTTCTTGAATGAGTAATTTTTCTCCTTTCCATGGTGAACTTCCTCCCTTTCATATTTCCATGGTCTTCCAAGCAACAGATGGCATGCATCCATTGGTAGTACATCACAAAGTATATTTTATATTAGAAACACTAAGAGGGGGGTGAATCAGTGTTTAGTATAATTCAGCAACTTGAAACTTAAACCAAAATAGATAATAGATTAAGCATAACACATTAACACATAACACAAGATATGTTTACAAGGAAACCTTGATCAGAGGAAAGCTGCGATGGGAATTAGTACCCACAAATAATTGCACTAATCTTATGAACTTGTTAGAGTTCCTTTGCCCTGTTAAGAGCAGTCTTTACAATGCAAGTATAATGACCATGTTAGGAATATTTACAAAACCATTTTAAAGGTGGATGGCTCACTGCCAGAGCTCACTTCTCAATAAGAAGAAGGCTACAACCTCCTGATAACACATGCTTGCAATATTTGAAAATAGAACTGCTATTATGACACTGCTTGTCTGATCAGTTTCTCTTGTGCACTGAAACTCTAATCACTGGTAGAGATTTATCTCATACTGATTATTCTTCTTTCTCTGTTATCTTACTTATAATCATTATTTTTCAACCATTTGACACTCTAATACAAAAAACATGTTAAGTATATATACATACTCAATAGACGCGACTAAAGACTAGGACTTAGTCGGCCCAAAAACAACATACACAACACTTCCAAATGAATTGGCTAAAGCATGTTTACATGATTTATAATTACATAATTAAAAACATATTACAATAGGTGCATATCCAATGGAAAAAAAATTGATATGTGCTAATCAAAAACTTGAGTCGACTCCATGCTCTGTTCTGTCGAGCTGCTAGGGCACTTGGACTTGTTGTAACATCACCATACTGATATATCTAAACCTGTATGTGTAAAATTATTATAATACAGTATCCATAAGCTTATATCCAAAGATGTGGACCATGACTCGATCATACGCACGTGCGTTGGTGCTCTGATTAGCGGATATATCTCTAACTGCACTGTCTTCTATACTTAGTCAATTTTTGATCTTCAAGATTTATGAAATGACTGTCAAAACTCCTATATGACTTTGTTGCCATAATGAAAACACAAAATTAGTCATATAATCTATGTAGTTTCAACTTTCCAACAATCTCCCCATTTTTCATTAATGGAAACAAAGGAATGTGGCTAAGTTACCAAACTTTGACTTAACACAAAAACTACTATATCTTTTCAAACTATACATCATAGTTCTATCTATATAAACCAATCTCCTTTATATACACTGATATCCTTTATATATGATATTCCCCTTTGACATTAATGACAAAGGTGTCAAAAATTGAAAGTCTCTAAGTACTTACTTGAAGTACACATCTGGATATGCAATCTACAGATTCTTGATTTCTTGTTGCCAAAATGCCTTAAGTGCATCAACAATCTGAAGATGGGTGCATAATGCATATGTGAGCTTCTCCATATTTACCAGATCCATGCAGGGGCCTTGATCATATGTGACAATAGTTTCATCAATTTGTTTGATGTTCTCATTTAGTATAGCTATGGAAGGCGCAAGTGCATTTCTCAGTTGTGTTTGTCTGGTCCTTATCTTGCTGATCTCTATCTTGGCTTTCTCAATTGTATCTATCTGCCCTTGATAGATGTTGTTACAGATATTGATATCTTGAGAAGAGGTTTCAACTAATTTCCTTATATTTTCAACCAAGATATCTTCTTCCTCAATCTTCTTGATGTGTTTAGAAATGAAATTGCCTCTGTCCATACAGTTAGCTATCACATTTCTATCTTTTGTTGCTAACTCTTTCAGAATTGCTTGACCAATCTTCAATGAGTTGAGATCTAATGAGAAGTTATTTATTAGTTCATCCAACCTTTCCTTTTTGTACTTGTATTCTGTAATTTTAGTAGCTGAGTCTACTAGACTTGTGAAGTTTTCTTTGAAGCTTGTAAAGATGCTATCGACATCATCAACTGATTGAATATTTTCCAATTTCTTCTCTGTTGGAACTAGGTTGTTCAAAAATTTTACTGACTCAATAAAGAGAGGATTTATCATAACTTGTTTCTCTTTTTCTTTCTCCATAGCTAATACACTTATTTTGATCAAATCTTCTTCTCCCCATGCATCTAGGTTTGCTGAGTCAAGGGTCAAAATTGACAACAATGATATTGATGGTTTGATAGATGGAGTGAATATAGAATTTTGACTTACATCCATACATTCCTTTTTCACTGGGATCTCCACAAAGGGTGGTCATTAGATTGATTAACTTCCTTCTTATTCAAACATGTTGAGTCTTCAGTGAGAACTTCATCTTGTTGCAACGAGGTATTATTAGTGCATAACTTATCAGCTTCTTCAGTGCTGATAAATGATTTTTCAAATTTGTTCAGGTCATTATCTAAAGCTATCATTTTTATCTTAACATCATTGATCATAATGGTTTCATCTTAATCTTTGACTGTATTAGAGGGTGATGGAACTTTGGGCGTAGAATCCTATGGACCTGTCATAGGCACATTAAGAATCTCTAGTTCTTTTTCTTGTTTGGAAGGAACTCGAGTCACTTTAGTTGTAGGTGATATTTATGGATACATATGTTTGTCCAAAAACACTTTGCTCAAATTCTTTTTCAGTCTCTTTTCCAACAAACTCATAATCTTTATTCATAATGTGAAGAGTTCTTGTCTTGGTTCTTAGATGAGGTTTTACCAGATCTAACAATATTGCCTTCTCATCATGTGAGAAAATAGGGAGAATATTATATGGTGTTTCTTCTCTAATCCTCATATCTTCTTCTATAGCTTGTCTTTTTAAAAAGTCAAGTATGCTCCATAATCTGTTTGGAATGACTATCTTAAGTTCCAAAAGTGATCTTTTAAACTTGATCGTATGTGAGATAATCATAGAATGTATTTCTGATTTATCTATCTCTTGGTACTTATCATAGACATTTTCAATTGAGTCTAGTCGACCTTCATTAATGATTTTGTTCCTTAAGATTTCAAGACTAGGTCTAAATCCTACCTCAGGAGGGGCTTGAGTATTCTTTACTTTTATTTTTGTTGTCCTTGAGGATGGGTGGCTTGTGGGAACCTGCTTCCTTCTTCTAGTCATCTTTCTTGGCATAGAAGGTGGAGAGGATTCCAGGTCAATAGTAGTACAGGGGGCAGATGTTCTCTCATCAGACTTCTTATTTTTCTTCTTGTGGATATCATCATATTTTTCTATTTTGACTTTTACAGGTGTTTGCTTAAGCTCTCTTGCAATTTTATCTTCCCTAGCTTTATCTAGGTCTTCTTGGGTGACACCATGAACTTTTATAATGTTAGAGGTAATCCTTGATGCTTTCCTCTTATTGTCTGCACTGTATAGGATAGAATCAACTTGATTTGTCTTTTCTCTGTATGTGCCCCATCTAGGCTCATTTAGATCTTTAGGCGCAAATAGAAGGACTTGTGCATATCCTTCCAAAACATGTTCTTCTACTTCATAACCAAGTGGTTGAATCAATTTGGTTCTTGGCTCAAATGCTTCTATGCATGTACAGTCTGTTTCCACCATGAAGCATATTGTGTCCTTGTATTTGTCGACTATGTTCTCAGGTATCCTGAACCTTTTCTACATCTTAATTTTGAATGTCCTTATTTCCATATCCATGGAATCCCTTATACTACTTTTAGATGTTGCTTTCAATGAAATTTGAGGTAGAGTAGGTTTGATCTTGTCTAGGTAGAGGTTAGAAACCTTACCAACAATGTGGAAGTACATGTATATGATTAAAGACCCAAATCTGAATATTTTTCTCTTGTCATGTTTTATAGCCCTGATGTTCTCCAATAACTATGTGTGCAAGATCTCACACAGATTGAATTGAATGTTTTCTTTCACTGACCTTATAGCTACCATAACTGTAGCTGCAAATACACTGTTAACTCTGCTTGAGTGCTTAAACTTGTATCCAAGGATCATAGTGATGAGTTTGATATCTTTCTCCACAATAGGATCAATTGTCATTCCGTGCATATCACTCCTAAACAAGAAAGCCTTCTCAACATGCTTCTTTACATATTTTCCAGTGGGAAGAATAGGATCAAATTTAGAGAGTCCAGTCATTTCATGAATGAGGTGAGTTGTAATACGAACTGGGACTTCACCAATCCAGAATAAGTCATCATGAATCCTATTGAGTAAAATCTTAGTCCATTCTGATTCATAGAACTCATGCGCATTCATATACTCAATAATAGGGTTCCCTGTGAGATGAGATAACTTGTCTTTGAATGAGAAATCAGGGTTTGTCATAGACACCATGAGAGACGTTATGCTATCTTCACCTACAGACTCCTTATTACAGTAGATGTAAGCGCAAATATCTTCGACATGCATGACTCTTAACGGAGTCTTGGAAAATGCCCCTTCTACATCATCTAATACCAACTTGAAAGGATGCTTCTTAAACACATATCTCTTTTTCTTAGAGATGTCAAACACTATAGGAGTAGCCATTACTTACTTGTGACTTGCTTAAATAGGGTTCACTGAAATTATGAAACGATGCGTCCGCGCTAGGGTTCTGTTTCAACTTCAATTCACTTTGTTAACTAACCAATGGTTATTCTTCAACACTTAGATGCTTAATTCTCCTGTGCTCTCCAAATGCTTGATCTTGAAAGTAGAAGTGAAGATATGAGACCTTATTGTGACTTATAAATCAAATTAATGCAATTAATGCTAGCTGTCGTAACATGGATTCCAACTGTGAATTTTAATCTTTGTTCCTATTGAAGTACAAGCTATGCATTCATGCATACTTCCTCAATTCATGACCAAATACATGAATTCATAGGTGCATACTCAGAGGTGAGTATATCTACCACGCAGGGGTTTAGAGCTAGATTAGCTCCCCCTATGACCATGAGGGTCATCTAACCAGAAGTGAAAGTTGTGTCCACTATGGATGCATCTACCACTTTGTTAACATCATCATCTTTCTTTACTTCAACCCATATTTTTCCTGAATCTTTTGTAGCTTTCACAAACTTGACTTCTCCATATTCTTCAAATAGAAATCCTTGAGACTTATTAGGTCTTCCTTGTCTTTTCATTCTAGATCTGCAAAACCTTGAGATGTGTCCAGCTTTGTTACAAGAAGGATAGATTAATGGAGGCTTGTTTACATGATTAACCATATTGTATTGTTTAGTTGTGTGTCCCTTGTAGTTTCATATCTGACTTATAATGTTTTGATAATTTTGATGTGATTGATTTCTATGATTGTATTGAGTCTGACTTCTTTGAGTTTGTTGTGTCTAATTTCTTAGATTTGATCTACAATGTATGGCTCTATGACCAAACTTGTTGCATGAATAACAATAACCATTGAAAGTTCTTACCTATTTACACTCTCTTTCCATATGTCCTTGTTTTTTATAGGCATAACAAGTGCAGTTAACTGGTTTCCATTCATCTTTAGGTGGTTCTGCTTTAGCCTCTGTAAGATTCTCAGTTGCCTTTCCTTCTGTGGTTTCTTGTTGTACTTTATTTCTTTCCTACATTGTATTTATTTGAATTTGTGCTTCATTGTATCCAACACCAGTGGTATCACCTCTTAACTTTTGTGCATAAAGCTATGATTGTAATAGATCAAAACTTGTTTGTAATTTATCAATATGATTCTTGGCTTCTGTCAATTCAGATTCTATCATTTTCTTGATGTTCTCCAACTCCAAGATCTTCATATTTTCTTGCATAAGTTCTTCATCTAATTGTTTACTTTCTTTGGTCTTTTCTTCAATAATCATTAGGCTATCTGTTAGTTGTTCATTCAAATATTCTATCTTATCTTTCAGAGACATGTTTTCTTCATTCATCTTTTTGACCATTTTTCCCAAATCATTCGTAGAGAAATCTTTCAAATCTTTTCTTAATTTTTTTATGAGCATTTGCGAGCCATCAACTTTCAATTTTAGTTCTTCATTTTATTTTTCAGATCTATCAAGATCTTCAAGAGATGCTTCAAGGTTCATTTTCAGATGTTTCACTTCTCCTGAGTCCATGATCTCCTCAAGTGGTTAAACTTCTTTTAGAGGACCAAAGCTCTTATACCAATTATTAGAAACACTAAGAGGGGGGGTGAATCAATGTTCAGTATAATTTAGAAACTTGAAACTTAAACCAAAATAGATAATAGATTAAGCATAACACATTAACACATAACACAATATATGTTTATGGGGAAACCTTGATCAAAGGAAACCCTAGTGGGAATTAGTACCCACAAATAATTGCACTAATCTTATGAACTTGTTAGAGTTCCTTTGCCCTATTAGGAGTATTATTTACAATGCAAGTACAATGAATCTATTAGGATTATTTACAAAACCCTGTTGAGGTGGATGGCTCACTTCCATAGCTCACTACTCAATAAGAAGAAGGCTACAACCTCTTGATAATAGATACTCACAATATCTGAAAGTAGAACTATTGTTATGACACTGCTTGTCTGATCTGTTCCTCTTGTGCGTTGAAACTCTAATCACTGGTAGAGATTTATCTCATACTGATTATTCTTATTTCTCTACTATCTTACTTATAATCATTCTCTTTCAACCATTTGACAATTTAATACAAAATACATGTTAAGTATATATACATTCTCAATAGACACGATCGAAGACTAGGACTTAGTCGACAACATACACAACACTTCCAAATGAATTGGCTTAAGCGTGTTTACATGAGTGCTAATAACATAATTACAAACATATTACAATAGGCACATAGCCAATACAAAACAAATTGATATGCGCTAATCAAAAATTGGAGTCAGCTCCATGCTCTGTTCTGTTGAGCTGCTAGGGTACTTGGACTTGCTGTAACATCACCATACTGATATATCTAGACCTACATGTGTAGACTGATCATAATACTATATCCATAAGCTTATATCCAAATACATATACCATAACTCAATCATACGCACTGCGCTAGTGCTCTGATCAGCAAATATATCTCTAACTGCACTGTCTTCTATACTTAGTCAATTTTTTATCTTCAAGATTTATGAACTGACTATCAAAACTCCTATATGACTTTGTTTCCATAATTAAAACACAAAATTCATCATATAATATCTATAGTGTCAACTTCCCAACATTTTCTTAATACTTTCCAATAGTAAACTCAACCTACACTTGTTCATTAACCAATATAGTTTGCCCCTTATTCAATCAAGTTACCTTGTAAGGACACACATGAGGTATCTTAACCAATTTGAGCTTTTTTACTTCTTCCTATGAGATCACATTATCAGTAGATCTAGATTCTATTATAACTCTACATACCTCACCAAGAATCTTGCACTTGACCCTAAAAAGAGCCCTTCTTTGCTTGTGTTCATCCCTTGTGGGTTCCTTGATCAAAATCCTCCTAAGCATGAGGTTCTCTCCCTTTTCTGAATCCAAACTTACCTCTGACTATTTATTCATGTCGTCTTCTTGCACATAAGCAATCTTCTTCTCACCTTGTGAAGATGTTTTTTTATCTGGACACCTCTAGGCAGGGTGACCCAATTGGCCACAATTATAACACTTCATTGAAGCAAAATGTGAGTTCCTCCCAAATCCACTTGTTCTCCCTCTTCCACCACTATAAAAGCCTCTACCTCTATTATATCCTCTCCTATTAATGGACTCATGGTTTTTATCAACAAACCTAGAGTCTCCTTAGCTTCTGGTATCATTGTTCCTTCCACTAGAACCACCTTTATGTCCTCCTCTAGAGTCTCTACCTCTTCCTCTTCCCCTAGAATTGGAATCTTGTTTCTTTCTGACTTTTCTTCCACCTTAAGGGCCAATCTGAAAACACCCATGAAAAGAAGTTAAATTAAAGAGGCTCAACTCTTATTGTATGTTCCACCTAAGGCCATTGAGATACCTAGAAACTTTAATGTTGTCTACCTCTTGCACTCTTCACCTAAGGCATAGTTTTTGGAACTCTTTGGTATAGGATGCCACATCTACATCTTTTTGTCTTAGATTATTTCTCCTTTTGTGCAATTGGATGTCATAATCCTCTGGTAAGTAGTTCTCTTTCACCTTAGCCACTATAGCTTTCAAATTTTCTATTGGCTTCTTTCCTTCCCTTTCACTTTCTTCCTGTAAGAACTTCCACCAAGTTAATGCTTGTCCTCTTAGCCTTGATTTGGCTATCTTCACCTTTTGTGCCTTTGTGATACCATCACATTCAAAATGGTTTTCCATACCCTCAATCCATTCCATCACTAACTCTACATCCATTTTTCCAGAGAATACTAGAATGCCTTCTAGTGCTTTGCCACTTAATGCCTTAAGGGCCTTGAAGAATGGTTCCTCAGGTAATGGAGGGTCAGGTTCTGGTTCTGCCTCCTCTTCAACTTTACTTTTTCCCTTTTCCTTATCTTCCCCTATATATTCTTTCATCTTGCTTATTGTCTCTACAACTTCTGCTAACTTTAGCTTCATATCCTCCATAGCTTCTTCTAGATGTCTATTCTTGACTTTTTTCTTTGACAAGTCCCTTGCCAATTCCGCATTGGTTACCATGGTGATTTCTCCAATGGATTCACTTCTCTCTATCATACACTATCCACTTCCCAAGCCTTTCAATGGCTCTAATACCACTTTGATGGGGAGCTCTAATCACAAGATCACTCTTGCTCTAACTAAGACCTTTATTTGGTCTTCCTAGGGTATCTTTCTCTACCCTATCTAGAGGACAACTCTATGATCCCCTACTTCCTTAGAACTCACCACCAACTTCAATTCACTCTGTTATCCCTCTTAATTCAATAATGCACCCATAGGCTCCATTGAGCCACCTTGCTCCCAATCTGCTCTTGGAAATAGGAATGGGATTCTTGACCATTCCTAGGTCACTTTCAATCAATTCTAATCCACTTGGATGGATTCTTTTAAATGTTTCTAATCGAGTTCATACTTTTCAAGATTTTAGGCCTTGTAGCCTTTTTGGTCTAATTAGCCCTCCTAAACACTGAAATCTTGGATTTCTTGCAAACTATCCTTAACAACCCTCTGAACCAATTATGGATTCTTCATAGGTCCAACCTAGGCTCTAGTATTTTCTAGATTTTAGACCCCCACCCTGTCCGTACATAGGACTTTCACCAAACCTCTATTTTTAAGGGTTTTAGGAGCATGTTCACCAGTCTGAGTTCTTTGATTGCAAAAATTGTTCCAACCAACTCCACTATCCTTATCCTTTCATTAATTTAACAAGGATACATACCCCTACATTCTTCCACCATTGATTGGTTCCAACCAATCCAATTAGCAAGCTTTCTTGCTATTGTTCTGCAAAAGCCTCTAACTAGAATGCCTTTGCACTCGCCTAGGGCTTGATGGAAAAATTATTTCCCCTGCACACAATGACTCCACAGACCATATTTGAACTATATACAAGGTCCCCTACTTTATTCCAAGTGGCCATAGTTTTCCAACCACGGGAACTCAAGTGGGACTCATATTTACAAAGACTGGTCCAGAACAAGTCAATGAACTGGTAAAACAAAAAAGAATTTAAAAAATGATAACCAAAAGTGCCAAACTACCAACTTAGCTTCACAAAGAAAAACTAAATGAAAAAACACAAATTATTGGTGCATTAATTCATTCCATTCAATCCATTAAAGTTCTAGATGATGGTTCTGTCACAAAATACAGTCAAATTCTTTGCTTCTCAACACACAGTCCGTACACTAACACAACCAACCCTTAGATTAGGGTGTGTTTGACCTTATATAGGTTATCCCTTCATGTTAAAACCATAAGGTTTGGATTTGGGCACCATTAAATCCCTTTCCTAGTTTTTAGGAAATGTTGTCATGACAACTTTGCAAAGTTGCAAAGTTGGCATGAGCAACTTTTGCCACTTTGCCATTCCAATACTCTGAATGGTTCAATTCAACTCTAAACCATTACATAAGACCTTAAAACACTTAAAAACAATAAAATAACAAGAGCCACTCCATTTTGGAGTCTTGGTCAAACTTTGACCCTTTGTTGACTTTCCTAGGACTTTGACACTTGAGCCTCATTGATCACACCAAACACTAGACTCTAAACACTCTTGCCACTGAAAACACACCAAAACAACCTTGGGCCTTTATACTTAGTCCTTATTACCTTGGTGGTTGGCTAAACCAACCTACAAGCCAAAATGTTTGAAAATCTTCATAAGGCCTTAAGGTGCTCATGCACTAGGTTACTTCTTAGTTTACCATGGAGGAATCTTAAGTATTTGGTGAGGTGTCAATATAGGGTATGTGTAGGATCATGGGCAGCCAAAAAGGGGCGATGTGAAAAAAATGTATTTTTCATCCACCCCAAAACTTGAAAAATTCATGTTGACTTTTTAGTAGGCGTGGGTGTTAGTACACCTGGCCAAAGCAAAACCAATATCGGATATCATATATATATTTGATATCAGATACATATTATATATGTTATAAAATAAGTGGTAGCCCCTACATGGGGTCATTGTTGTTTAAAAAACATTATATCAGATTTCACAATATTGGATTTTATATCCCGTATCAGGTACCTTTTACTTTGAAAATTTCTAACCTTTCCAATGGCGCCAACTTTTGACCATTGTCGCCCTTGTGGGGTATCTGGTATCAGATTTTATATCTAATATTGAATGTATATTTCATATATATAATACATTATATAATTTATATTATATAATATATGTAATATAATATATATTTACATATTATATATTATATATTATAATCTATAATGTATTTTATATTATTATAATATATATTCTTATATAATATATATTAATATAATATATAATACAACATTATTATATAATATAATATATGATATGATATGATATGAAGGAGAGAGAGAGAGAGAGAGAGAGAGAGAGAGAGAGAGAGAGAGAGAGAGATGTGTGTGTGTGTGTGTGTGTGTGTGTGTGTGTGTGTGTGTCCTTGGACCCCTTATGACACATATGACCCATTAATTTATCTTAAGGGGTGGACTAAGATACATTAATGGGTCCTAAGGTCTATTCTAAGGGGTTGTAGGATACATTAATGGATCCTAGGACCACTTATGACCCCTTAGGACCTATTAGTGTGTCTTAGGACCCCTTATGACACCTATGACCCCTTAGGACCAATCAATGTGTCCTAGGACCCCTTATGACACATACGACCCATTAATGTGTCCTAAGGGGTCCTAAGGTGTCATAGGATATTGTATACACCTAAAAATGGTCAAAGTCAAACATTAATTAACTTCAAGCAATTTAATTAATAAAATCAAATTTCTTCTATTATATAGTTGAATTTAATATTTGACTATATAGTTCACCTGAATTAATTAAATCTTCATCAAGTAATTAATTTCCCCTTCATAAATCAATTCCAACCTACTCACTCATAAAATTCCATATCCCACATGGCTAAAGTAATGAATTCTTTTGAAATAATTAAATCCTAATATCTCTCACCTACCACTACATGACAAAATCAAATCAACCAATGAGAGATCATTTTTAAGCTCGCATGGATCACTAATAGCCTTTTCTATCTTAGCCACTTAATCTCAACATCAAATCTTGACCATTCATCCCTCAACCACTTGACTTGACCATGGTTTGACATAACTCACCCCCAAGGCCTTGGTAAATCCTATCAATAGTGAGCATTCTTAGTGCAAATCATCCACTTCCATCCATTATCATTCAAGCATCCACATTATGTTGGATTTTACATCCACTATCATTTTAGAAAAGGTATAATTCTGGTTTGGACATCCACTATCATTTTAGCAAAGGTATAACCTTTGTTTAGGCATCCATTTCCATCAAAGCATAAGCATAATTAAATCGATCAGATTTCCACAATCCATTGAGTTTATAGCTAGATTTCTGGTTTTTGATTGTGTGTGTTTTTAAGCATCAACGTTTCGGATCACACTCCGTGATCCATCATCAGGATGAGAGAACAATAAGGAGAAAATAATAGGCATAATGTTGGTTTGTATATTAATTCTTCATTTAGAGCATCTACATAATGAAGGAATGTCATTGTATCTTTGCATCTTGATCATATAGAATATAATTTTCATTCATCATTACATAATTCATCTCATAATCTCATTTTTTAGGTTCTCACTTGAATCTAATTTTCAGCTAAGAGCATTAATCGAGTCCCTAGGGTTAGAGAGCAATAGGATGCTCATGATTGCTTTCAATTAATTACTTTAAACTAGTTTTTATCTCTTGATTTGAGTTGAAATATCATGTGAATGTCCTATATAGGTTTTTGGTACATGAATTATACACACCCAAATGGCGCCCACAGTGGGGCCCATGACTCACTAATTCTAATCAATTTTTGAAGCTTCTTTTTGCAAATTTGTGCTTGCAAGCTACGAGAAAGATGCAGAAGATCACTTCTAAATAGAATATCATCACTTTTGAAACAAATAAAATTGCTTCTAATCAAAATGACATCTCTTCCGACCTAAATAATATTGCTTCTGACTTGAAGAGTGTTGTTTATGATCTGAAAAATAAAGTCACTTTATTGAATACAAAGATCGTCGCTTCTAAAAAAAGGGGTCGCTTTTGAACTTATAGAAGTTTCTTTTAAACTAAAACTTTCTAGTTCGGATTTAAATAAACTCACTTTTTATCTCTATCATGTCGCTTTTAAATAGAGAGCTAATTTGTATTTTATGATGAATTGCATATGGAAAAGGTGCAAAAACTAAGGAAGGTTATTTATAGACTTCTTGGTTATTACGCTAAAAAGGATATCAAGAAGGTAAATACTTACTCTAATAAGGTACATTAGACTAACTAAATGGTTAAGATTAGTGAAGAAGGAAAATCTTTTGATAGATATGCTACAATTCTTAACATGTATCAAGCTAGGTATGGAGTTGAAATCAATTTGTATGCTTATCTTTTGTGAAAATTATTTATTTGATAACATTGATTGATTTCTTAACCTTGGATGTATGTGTTGAGACAAAAAAAATTGTAAGTTGCTAAGGATTCTAAAAAGATGGTGCTAAAAATAAAAATGCTAAAAATATATTAAAAATGCGCAAAAATTGTCAAATGTGCACACTCCAAATCTCTCAATCTTGTGCATTGCATCTTTTTCCATTGAAGTTGAAACTTGCAGAAATTTATTATACATAACATAGAGTAATCTTAAATGACCTTTTTTGATTGTGGGTTGAGATAGTAGGACTATGCCCCTTATCAAAATATCACCTAGTTACATAAGGTTGAAAAAAATGAATTACGTTCTCTGTGTTTGAACGAAAAAGATGGGACGGATATACTCTCACCTATTTTAGGTGATCAAAATACCAGATCCATCTCAACCTTAATTTTAATTTCAACTTAGTGCATTTTAGCCATAGCAAGCCTACCTCCCAAGATTTTCCTTACAAGGTCAGTGAGAGGAAATGACCCAAGTGGGATACAGCCATAAATGTATGGTAATTTGACCCACTATAATCAAAATGTATTCATCCTTAATGGGGTGAATGATGGAGATATTTTAAGAATAGCCTTCTTCTAGTAGTTCTTCGAAATTACACAAAACATCATTTTTATGATGGTGGGAAGCTCCTGTAATGGGAGGTAAACTCAAATATTTTTGGAACGTAATATTATCTACAACCGTGTTAATTAGTAAGCCTACCCTATTATCTGTATTGAATCCAAATTCAATAAGTATCTTGCTTGAATTTTTTTCATGTATCAAACTCGTTAAAATCATTCAAGAATATACACTAACTGTTGTAGAAATATTAGAGCAAAACAAGTGATTGAATCTATTTTTTGTGTTTTTATGGTCTCAAAACTTTGGAAGAATTCATCCATTTCTAAAAACAAAAAAACATCAAATGAGTAAAAAAATCTAAAAATTGTTCCAAGAACTTGTTTTCGAGTTTAGTCATCTTAGTTGTCATAGGTCCCAAAAATTTGTTCATACACATACTTGATAAAATAAGTTGATCATAGTTTCATCCAACCAATTCATTGCGATAGTATTGTCAAAATACCATTAATCTTTGGTTTTGAAGGTTCATCATCAAGGATTACAGATCCTTCACCTAGAACCCAAGAAATCAAATTTAATTTTGAACCTTCATCATAGAAATAGATCTTTTTCTATTACGTTATATCATCTTATACATACTTCATACTAAACATCCAAAATTTAAACACATAATCATCACATGGTAGAAAAAAATTATTCAGAATTCAAGACAACATCCAACATCTCTAAGGGGATATTTCTCACATTGATTTCAATCAATTTTTCATTCTAATACAAACTAGATCAGAACTATAATACATGCACATGGTCTCCTTGGTTCAACAAATTCAGGATCTCAAGAGACAAATTCATGACATAAACTCTATAAAATGAGCAAGAGATGAACCAACCTCAAATCTTGAGAGATGCCTCCGAGAAACAAATGACATCATGGAAAATGTATAAATCCAAGGAATGCAAAGGCAAATAGGAAAAATCAAACAACAAATGGCCAAAAGTCAAGAAAAATCTCAAATTTGGCACTACTTCTGCAAACACATGTGAACCTAACTATCCCTTAGATATAAAGTTTACACCTTTAGGGAAATCTTATGAGTCATCTTTAAAATAGATTCTTGAAAAAAATCTTATCACATTGCCTAAGGTGACTATAGAGGGTGTGAATTCTTTAGTGAATATTGTGTATATCATAGGCAAAAAAAGCATAAGACTTCAAATTTCATGGATTTGAAACATAAGATCCAAGATCTCCTTGACAAAATTATTATTAAAATTGAAGATCCTAATGAATCATCTAAAAAAAGAAAGAATATATTAATCCCAAACATGATAAAAATTGAGAACCTATGTCTAGAAGTGGCTCACATGTAACCTCTACTTCTTCCACCATTCATTCATCTCCTAAAGCTTCACAACTAGTTACACCATTTCCATCAAACAATGAACTTAATGATGATATCTTTCACATTGACCATGTTGGCTATGATTACCCTCAAGTGTTATCTCAAAAGAAATCCAAGTTAATCCAATTCTTGATACAAACACCTACCATACTTCAAGAATCCTATATCCCAAGTCATCATGTGCTTCAATCCATATTACACCCACTCAAAATAACCCATCATGCCAATACATTGAGTCCTTTCAAGAAATCCCCATACACATTCAAACTCCTATCCCTTCCTTAGAAGTGGCTTCATGTCAAGAGGATAATAAAATGAATGAAGAAACAAGTCCTAACATAAATCAAGATCAAGACACCATCAAATCTCCTCCAACATATGAGCAATAATCCATATCCATATAATCCTATGATGACCCCCTCATAACCTTTCACTTATTCCAAGATGATACCATTCCACCTCAAGAGAAAAAAATCCATCCACCTCCTATACCTAATCCACCTCCCAAGCAAGATCGTGATATTCCTTCCATCACTACCAATGATATCCCTTCCACCATTTCTAGTGATCCTATATAAAAGCAAGATCACAACATCCCTTCCACGTTGCCCAGTGGTCCTCTTTCATGTCAAGATCAAATTATCCCACCATCTCCTCATCATGGACCTTCATGTCTATCTCTTGAAACCATAATTCCTCCTAATTCCCCTCATGATACTATTTTTTCTCGCGCTCATTGTTATTATAAAATCCATTGAGAACCCGCTTGATATGAAGATAAATATTAAAGATCATGGATTCGCATACATGACTCAAACTCAATATTTTGGTATCCTTATAAGTCCTACATTCCCCCATCTAAATCCAAATATACACCTCCCCCGTCCTCCAAATCCATTTTGGTCCCCTGTTTCCTAGAACTAAATCCTTCCATCTATCTCAGGTCCTATATTCCTCCATTAACCATACCCAATCGTTCTAGCTCACTATCCACCTACCATATCAAAAATCAAGGTCAACAAAGGCACACAAACTTGAGAAATTTCCAATTGCTTATCCATATGAACCCTCCATATCAGTCTTATTCATCCATGACTCCCACCACCTTTGTGATGACATGTAACTGATTAAATGTTTGATAATGTTAAGTTGAAGATAATGCAAGACATTAAATCAGTTAATGGTTTGTATTGTCCTTGATGTCAACTTGATATCATCTGTATGGTCACGTATATAATGCCAAAGACTTCAGAGAATCAATGGAACAAAGATTATGCTTTCAGCAATGCATAAAAGTCAAGTATTCACTAAGTGACAGATAAAATCGACGAAGTGCACACCATCAGTAAAGGCAAAGAACCAAAGTCACAGTGATACCCGATGAGCAGAAGACATTATTGCCCGACGAAGCAAAATCACAGGATGCCCGACGAGCTGAGAATAGAGTTGCACAACAAGTAAAATCCAATGATGCCCAACGGATGGAGATCCCGAAGCTGATTGGTGTCACACTGACGAAACTGGCAGTTGTCACCGATGACTAACTACAGAGTTGACCGACAGAATAGAGAGTTTAGAAAATGACAAAATATCTAGCTAGCAAGAGCTAAAGATAGACTTAACTGGTTGTTTTCATTGTTTTATTCTACCAGAGTTAAGTGATAGATTAAAAGAAGATTTGTACAGTTGGCATAAAGATAACTATGAGATAAATCAGGAGTTATGCTTTAAATCAGATTGGCTGGATTGCTTTTCATGCCAAGAATCAAGAAATGGTGAATATCATGTCTATATAAGTGACAAGATTAATTCATTTTTGAATAATCACGAAGAGGGGGAGTGAATAGAAAGAGGATATTGAAGAGAAACTGTTGAAGGATAACTTCATACAGTCCTAATCAATCAAGCTAAAGGAGAGCTAAAGAATTCTATAGACACCGATGAACAATGAAGCACAGCATCACAAAGCAGAAAGTGTGGAGCACAAAGAATTGAATTGATACATTGATCAGAGAGGTAATGTACTTAAATAGATCTAAAAATCTGCAATTCAAGTTGCATTAGAAACAGGTCAT
>MU224127.1:2063126-2083592 GCA_018584345.1 Thuja plicata
TGATTCAAGGATGGTAGCAAACTGAGATGCCCGATACTAAGTGACAACCTCTATGTATAAAATCCTCTAACAAGGTCACACCTAACAGTGTGTTTGTAACCTTTAACAGGGTTGGCTCCTAACAGGGGTCACTTCAGAAGAGTGAAAATTTGGGATACCGGTCCCAATGATTTTTCCCTTAACAGGGTTTCCATGTTAAAATCCTTGTGTTATGTGTGTATGATTTATTACTTTACTGTTTTACATTTCACATATGCATTTCTGGATTTATCGGTATACTCTGCATATTTACTGAGTATCGGTAAATAAGTTTTACTGCTTATCGGTAATTAAGGAGAATAAGGTCAGAAAAGGAAAACCGACAGACAGTTAATTATTATAAGTATTTCATGGCATGCATCTTGTAAGGGACATAATAATCTAAGGTTTATTTGATTGGTGGTTAGAATAAAGAAAAAAATTTGAAGCCACTGATTCACCCCNCCCCCCCCCCCCCCCCCCCCCCCCCCCGGTCAGTTATTACTAACACTTTGGAAGCAATTTGGATATCAAACTTGAAAACCATAAATCTAAGAATCCACATATGTACAAAGATCAACGTGTCCAATCTAATTGACATGTGAATGAAAATAAAAAATAAATATTCAATAGGCCGCAAAGGTCCACCAAGAAAAAATAAGAATCAACAAAAAATGTGGGTTCCTAAATCCCTCATTGAATAAATGTGTTCTAAAGTATCACAAAGGAAACAAAAATCAAAGACTATGTGGATTCCCAAGTTGCACTTACAAGACTTGCACACAAAAGAAAAATGAAAGTTGACATTCAAGCTTCCAAAGACTTCCACTACACATCCATTCAAACATTTTTCATATTCCAAGTCTATTTTGGGTCCCTATGTCCCAAAATCCCTTACCTCGGCTACTTCATCACTTTTTCCATCCATTTTGGTTCCTTGTGTCCCAAAATCCACATTCTTTCCTCCATCAAAATCTCAAGCTTCCCAATCCATTTTTCCTCCATCATTCCATTGTTGGCAAGATAAAATACATAAAAGGTTAATTATGAGTGTATTTTTTCATTGATGAAAACTACATGATGTTTAGACATGTTATACACGTTCACAACAGATTTGGAGTCCTTACCAGAAGGCAGTTGAAGATTCAACTAAGTATAGGATGAAGAACATATTGCACTGGTAGGATACACAGAAAGGTTCAATTATATCTACAGAGGAAAGATTTTATAGCACGCATCTAGGGGAAGCATAAGGGATGTACACATATACTACACACTAAATTTGGAGGTACATTTTTGAGTATTTGTAGAGTTGTAAAGATCTGAGAAGTAGTTTTTAGTAGTTAACACAATTGCAGACCGATATGGTGATAAATCATTGTGTGCACATTGGAAATTGTATTTGGTGCTAAATTTGGTAATTAAAATATATATGCAACATGTTTATCCACCTATTTTGATTTATTTTTTAGGGAAATAAGATGAATTTGAGAATTTGGCCGACTGGTCAAACGTGTTACATTTTCCAAGAACATTTTAGGGCATGTCAACTTGTTTTGATCAAATTTTATGGTGCGAACCTATATAATGGATTGATTATAGTTTATGGAGTGTGGTGAATGATATTATAGGTATTTTGATGGTTGAAAAATCTACAAATCAGTGCATGAGATAGGATTTGATGTATCTTATAGAGATCTGATATTTTGATTACAAAGAACACGGTCATAGGGTAGTCGGTTTTGGTGTGTGGAACAGATTAGCATTTGATATTACATGGAACTATAATCAAACATTAGAAAAATTTATTTTGGCAGTTCAACAATATGAGATCATAGTAGTGATCATTTTGTAAGACAATGATTCTTCCTTAGGGTTGTTTCCCAAGGAATTTCATTTTGAGAAGTGAGCCTAATTGCATGTGCTATCCCCATATCTATTTGTAAGACATTATTTTTTCTGAGTATTATATTTTTGGGTGTCATCCCCGCCATGGTTTTCCCCCTCATAGGGTTTCCATGATTAAAATGCTTGTGTCATTGTGTCATCTATAATAATTTTATACTACTAACAAGGTATTTTCTTATTGTGGGTAATCATCCCCAACGTGGTTTTTCCCCTAACGGGATTTCCATGATAAAAACATGTGTGTCAAGTGTTGTGTATGTTTTTATGATATTTGCATTCATGTTTATTTTACTTGAATCAAGCATAAGGATTTAAATTTATAAATGATTGTGAAATTTTTTAAGTTTGGGAACAACTTATTCACACACCCCCCCCTCTTAGTTGTTCGCTACCTCATTTCCCACAATTGGTATCAAAGCTTGGTCCCTTGGAGAAAATTTTAACAACTTGAGGGAGATCTAATATGGCAGCTTATAAGGATCGACTTAGGTTTGATGGTACAAACTATACATTGTGGAAGAATCGCATGATTGTGCATCTCAGATGCATTAATGAAGATTGTTGGAGGATCACCAAGTCTACCTATACTACTCCTGCAACTCCTACTACACCACAAGATAGCAGCGATATTGAAGAAAATATCAGGGCAAAGGAAGATTTGTTGAGTTCCTTGACTGATTCTAAAATGGAAAATTTCATGGATTTAGAAACTGTCAATGAGATTTGGGAAAAGTTGTAGACCTTGTATGAAGGAGACAAGGAAGTTAAGATTGCCAAGTTGCAGAGATTGAAGGGATAGTATGAAGCCTTGAAGATGAGTGAAGATGAGAGGGTTTCCTCTTTCATACTTAGGGTGAATGAAGTGGTGTGTGCTATCATATGTGCTAGAGGTACTTTAGAAGAGGATGATATTGTTGCTAAAATACTGATATCTTTACCTCCTGCCTATAAACACAAAGTTGCAGCCATTGAGGAGATTCACATAGTGAAACCTATAACAAGAGACAAGATAATTGATAAGATTATTGATTTGATTTAATTGGGTTTGGTAATTCTTTACCTAAGCTGGATTCATAGTTCAAATCCATTTTATTTGGAAGAGACAAGCAGAGATCAGATCAAGGAGAAGGATCCACTAGGAGAATGTCAAGATATGAGAAAGAGATGAGAGAAATTGAAGAAGAAGAGCGAGAGCTTCAAGAGTTGGAAGCATTGATTGACAAAAGATTACAAAAAGGATATGGTAAGTACAAAGGAAATATGTCTCTTAAGTGTTTTTCATGTAATAAGATAGGACACTTTTCATGTAGATATCCGGAAAGGGTCCCTAAGTCAAGAAATAAAAGACCTAGTGTTGCAAAAAAGTGTTATTATGTTATTGATGGAGTTACAAATGATGAGTTTGATGATGTTGATAAGAGTGATAATGATTTTACCTTCATTTTTATCAAAGATGATGAAGATGATCCAAAGTATGATGACCCTATCCTTATTGATTCTACTAGTTGTGTTGGTGAAGAAAATGCCCTAGTTGCTCAAATTTTCAAGAAAAGAGTGGGTGATTGACACTGGATGCTCTCATCATATGAACGGTTATAAGAGAAAAATTGTGAGCTATAATAAGTATGGTGGTGGTATTGTAAGATGGGGTGAAAACACTGGTGGTATGATCAGAGGAAGATGTTTTATTTCTTTAGATGGTAAAAATGCTACTGATGATGTGTTGTATGTGGAAGGATTGAAGCATAATCTTCTTAGTGTTCGATAGATGGTGCTAAAAGTTTATGGACTACATTTCAAGGATGAGATATGCAAGATTTTGAATTACCATGGGATAGAGATTGTTATTGGGTCAAGGACAAATGGTAAGTGCAGGGGCACAAGGACTACAAGGGTCACTAGCAAGACCTAAGGTGAAGATAATGAATAAAAGAAGATATATTGGACCTATAAGGTCATTAAAATATGTATTATGACTATTCAAGTCATTTGGTTGTAATTAAAACTCTATATGAATGTAATTACCCAAATTGGCAAAGTAGGCCTAAGGGTCACTATAAGGTATAAATGACCTTGGGGGTAGTATTATAGGTTTGTGTTTATATTTTAAGTCGTGTGAAAGTGTTTGAACACTAATGGGGCTTTTATTTTTCAAGTTGACAACTTTAGTTGTCAACTTGACAACATTTACAACTTTTTGTAATAAGTCTATTTAGTAGACAGTTGGTTTTAAACTGTTATAATCAGTTTTAAGGAAGTTTTGAAGTAGTTCCAAGTTGGTTGGCTTATTTTTTTGGTCTTTAAGAGACCTCTTTACATTGTAATAAGGAGAGAGAGCATGGGTTGGTCAAAGAGATACAAAGATACAAGTGTCTAGGCAATATAATGATGTTTTAATACTGCATTTCTCTGATTTTCCCAAAATACAATCATTGTCTTCACATTGTGTGTCACTTTAATGCATTTGTTTTGAATTATTATTGATTTGATGTGCTAGGGTAATTAACTAGCTTTATTTTTATGGTGGAAGAAATCCATTTGGTATTATATACAAGGAGAAAACTATTTTTTAGTGAAAACAGTCGAAACCCTCTCCTATTTTAAGTCGAGAGAGTAAAAATGTAATTTCCTTGATGTTTTCATGTTGAATATGGAATCTTCAAGTGGTGGGATGATGGAGTAAACTTTTTATATTACCCCTATTCATTTTTAGAGAATCATTCATCAAGAACATATGCTATGGAGGCCAAGGAATGACTAGACTGTCACAGAGGGAAGAGAAGATTGATTGTCTCAGTCAGAAGAATGAATGTTTTGTCCACACTTTAAGAATTTCTTGGGCCATGGAGAATTAAGGGGATGAAGTTAGGAATTTCTAAAAAAATTAGGATACTTGGAGGAGAAAGAGGATCTCGTTACAAATGTGGAGAAATCCAAAGTACAGAGGTGAACATGATTGTCTCTGAATGATAGTGTTTTGGTGAGTTGATTTTTTTATGCAAGAGTTTAAATGAAATGGATAAGTGGATTGGAATGGGTGTGGAGAGAGTTTATAAAGGTGTGTGGGTTTATTTTTTATGAGAATAAAAATTCAACATACTTAGGGGGGATGGTGCGATGATTGTCCAAAGTATGGAGTCATAAGTTGTAGAGTCATTGTCTTTTAGGATAGTCAATAATATTTGTTGTGTAGACCAGAGGGGTCAAGGGTGTAGTGTCCTTGATGAAGGAGCAAGGTTTCTCATTTTGTGTTTGGTGTAGAATAACCCAATAGTTCATTGCTACGCCTCAAATCAAGAGTCTAGTAGGAGTGTGTATAAGGACAGTCATAGGAAAGTAGAAGAATGTTGGAGCATAGGATGCATTGCATTTGGTTGTGGGTCTAGGTGAGTGGATCCAAGTCAGAGACCTTGAAGGTGTTTCAAGGAAGAGTGTGTGGAGAGTGGATACAAGTTAGATAGGGTAGGTTTAAGACCCTAGAATCCATTAGAGTGGGGAGTTGGAGTTTGGCGAAGGATCAAGGGCTAGTATGCCTTAAAGAGAAGATTGATCTCGTGATGTGTGAGATGGTGGATTTCCAAGTGGTAAGAAGTCAGAGTTGGGGTAAGATTTGAATTTAAGGGTAGAGTTGAAGGTAAAGAGAGCTTGTTCAAAAGTATCTTATGTGGGTTTCTTTAAGTCAGACCTTTCTATAAAGCCTTAAGTTGAGTCTAATTCCTTAAGAGGGTTCCACGCTTTGGTGAATCCCTTGGGTTTATTTGGGATCCTTATAGGATTATAGGAAGGCTCTGCACCAAGTGGTATAAGATCACAAGGCAATAGGTCCTTTTAGATAATAGCTTAAAGATCTGGTGACTAAGGAGTATTCTATGGTGTTGAATATTAGGAAAGAGAAAGTAGGTCCTTGAAGGAAAGAGATTGCAGATTGGATAGCAGGTATGGTGGTTATCATGAATGAATATTTGGGTACTAGGTCATCAATATTCAAAACACAATGTAAATGCAAAGCTAATATTTGTAAGGTTTTTTTTGCAAGTGGTTCATTTTAAATTATAGTTTCAATTGAGATGGTTAACAAATTGGATCTACCGAGGAGATTACATGTTATGCCTTACAGAGTACAAGGATTAGATGTTGAAGAGTGGATTGATGTGAAGGAGAAAAAATATTTTCCCTTCACCATTGGATCATACAAATATGTCATACAATGTGACATTGTACCCTTGAGAGGTTTCCATATGATTTTGGGAAGGGCTTGGCAGTTTGAGAAGAATTCACTACATGGTGGAAGGAGGAACACCTATACTATCAGAAAGGATGGAGATAAGATGGTATTAGTACCATTGGAAGAGAACAATGCATCTTAGAAGGTGTTAAAGAGCATTGGAATCTTTGAGATGACAAAGTTCTTAAGCAAAGAGGAACATGGTGATGCAGTTGAAGAAGAGTGTTTGAGAAAGAAGGATGGTGCTTTGGAGCAAGAAGCCATACAGGATGCAAATGTGCATAAGGAAGAGAACCTAGAAAAGGATGATGAGAAGCCAAGTTGTCCATTTGGAGGGAAAGGGACTAAGGATCAGAAAAGAAGTATTGAAGAGCAAGGAGAATCTAATGCCAAAAGGGTTCAAACAGTCGGAGCAGAGGTAAGGGATAGAGATGCTGAAGAAGACAAAAAAAGATCAAGTCTTGGAAGGCTTGAAGAAAGAGAGATGTTTCTATTGGGGACTATACTATGTCCATTGAAGGTAGGGAAGAAGATGGGGCACAGTTTTTTCCCCAAAATGGTGAAGTATGAGGATGAGAAGGTAGCCTCCAAAGGAGAGTTAGAATACCAAGAAAATGGAAAGGGCGTGATGATATGTTGTAGCCAACAGCAGTGGTCTCAAGGCATGAAGGAACTAAAGACAAAGAGAAAATGGTGATGAAGGACCAAGCAAAGGTCAATAAATGTGTTTACACTCCAAACATGGAGAGAAAATATGCAAATGGGAAGGGATTCAATTGATTTTGGGTTCTTATTCTGATTTTGCTGCAGATATATGTTTTTATGAGGGAGATTCCTAGTATGATGAAGATGGAAATGGTTGGCAAGAGTCATATGTTGGAAGGAGCTTGTTATCGCTTGATGTTTCTAATTTTTTGGTTGATGGGTACCAAGCCCAAAAAGAAGAGGAGAAGGTATAGGAATAAATCATAGGGTTTGAACCTCCAAGAAGTTCATATGAGGATGGGAAATAGGTGTGAGAAGGAAGCATTATGCGTGGATAGACATGCCAAGGTTGAGGGAGAAGCAACATGGAGTTCAAGAGGTCAAGAGGGCATAGGGCCTCAAGAAGATAAAGATTCAGACAATATGAAGAGGAAGGCACTTAAAAGACAAGAAGATGCATATTATGATGTTTGTTTTGCAGGTATACCAATTCCAAGGAACTTCAAAAATTTTGAAGTCTAGGAGTATGGTGCGGGGGCACAAGGACTACATGGTTCACTAGAAAGACCTAAGGTGAAGATAAAGAATACAATAATATATGTTGGACCTATAAGGTCATTAAAATATGTATTATGGATATTCAAGCCATTTGGTTGTAATTAAAACTCTATATGAATGTAATTGCCCAAATTGGCAAAGTAAGCCTAAGGGTCACTATAAGGTCTAAATGACCTTGGGGGTAGTATTATAGGTTTGGGTTTATATTTTAAGGCCTATCAAAGTGCTTGAACACTATTGGGGCTTGTAGTTTTCCAATTGACAACTTTAGTTTTCAACTTGACAACATTTACAACTTTTTGTAATAAGTCTATTTAGTAGACAATTGGTTTTAGACTGTTAGAATCAGTTTTAAGGGAGTTTTGAAGTAGTTCCAATTTCGTTGGTCGAGTGTTCTGGTATTTAAGAGACCTCTTTACATTTTAATAAGGAGAGAGGGCACGGTTTTGTCGAAGAGATATAAAGATACAAGTGTCTAAGCAATATAATGATTTTTTGATACTGCATTTATCTGATTTTTCCCAAAATACAGTCACTGTCTTCGCATTGTGTGCCACTTTAATGAATTTGTTTTGTATTATTATTGATTTTAGGTGTTATTTTAATGAACTGTATTTATTTTTGTGGTTTAATCAGTCCATTTGGTATTGTATAGAAAAATAAATCTGATTTTTAGTGAAAATAATGAAAACCCTCTCCTAGGTGAAGACGAGAGAGTAAAAATGTAATTTCCTTGATGTTTTCACATTGAATAAGGACTCTTCATGTGGGGGGATGATGGAATAAACTTTTTATATTACCCCTGGTCATTTTTCAGAGAACCATGCATCAAGAACATATGTTATGGAGGTCGAGGAGTGACTGGACTATCATAGAGGGAAGAGAAGATTGATTGTCTCAGTCAGAAGAATGAATGTTTTGTCCACACTTTAATAATGTATTGGGCCATGGAGGCTTAATAGGATGAAGTTATTATTTTTTACCACAAGGAAGAGACTTGGAGGAGGTAGAGGATCTCATTACAAAGGTGGAGCAGTCCAAAGTACAGAGGTAAACATGACTGTCTCTGATTGACAGTGTTTTGGTGAGTTGATTTGTTTTGTGTAGGAGTTTAAATGAAATGGATCAGTGGATTGGAATGGGTGTAGATAGAGTTTATAAATTTGTGTGAGTGTATTTTTTATGATAATACAAAGTCAATATTCTTAGGGGGAATGGTGTGATGATTGTCCCAAGTATGGATTCATAAGTTGTAGAGTCATTGTCTTTTAGGACAATCAGTAATATTTGTTGTATACACCAGAGGGTTCAAGGGTGTATTCTCCTTGATGAAGGATCCAAGGTTATCATTTTGTGTTTTGTGTAGAAGATCCCAATAGTTCAGTGCTAAGCCTAAAATCAAGAGTCTAGTGGGAGTGTGTATAAGGACAGTCATAGGAAAGTGGAAGAATGTAGGAGCATAGGATGCATTTCATTTGGTTGTGGGTCTAGGTGAGTGGATCCAAGTCAGAGACCTTCAAGGTGTTGCAAGGAAGAGTGTGTGGGGAGTGGATACAAGTTAGATAGGGCAGGTTGAAGACTCTAGAAGCCATTAGAGTGGGCAGTTAGAGTTTGGTGAAGGATCAAGGGCTAGTCTGCCTTGAAGTGAAGATTGATCTCATGATGTCTAATATGGTGGATTTCCAAGTGGTAAGAATTATGATTCGGGTAAATATTTGAATTGAAGGATAGAGTTAAAGGTAAAGAGATCTTGTTCAAAAGTATGTTTTGTGGGTTACCTTAATTTGGACCATTCTACAAAGCCTTAAGTTGAGTCTAATTCCTTAAGAGGGTTCCAAGCTTTGGTGAATCCCTTGGGTTGAGTTGGGCTCCTTAGAGGATTATAGGAAGTCTCTGCATCAAGATTGCTACTGGGTCAAGGACAAAAGGTAACATATTCCATTTGAATAGTGATCAGAAAAGTTGTTTAATTACTCAAATAGATGAAAGTTAGCTATGGCATAAAAGGTTGTTTCATGTGAATTTTGACAATATTGTGATAATAAGATCTACTTATGTTGTTAGATATATTCCTAGAGTGAAAAATCTTGCTAATATTATTTGCAAAGAATGTCAATTACGCAAGCAATAAAGAACTACTTTTAGGTCTAAAGTTGAAAACTCAAATAGATTGTTAGATCTTTGTTCATATTGATTTGTGTGGTCCTACTAAGATAAGAAGCATTCAAGGTGATAGATACTTTATGTGACTCATTGGTGACTATTCTAGGATAGTATGGGTAGCCTTCTTAAAATAAAATTATGAAGCATTTGATAAGTTTAAGACATTCAAGAACATTGTAGAGACTAAGACAAAATTGAAGTTGAAGTGCTTAAGATCATAAAGATGTGGTGAATTCACATCTAGAGATTTCATCTATTTTTGTGAAGAACATAGAATTAAGAGACAGTTATCTACACCAAGGACTCCACAACAAAATGGAGTTATAGAGAGGAAGAATAGGTTCATTCTTGATACTGCAAGAACCGTGATGTTAGAAGGAAAATTTCCACAGATGTTTTGGAGAGAAGTAGTCAGCATTATAGCATACGCTCTGAACTAGGTGCAAATCAAAAGAGATACTGGTAAGATGCCTTATAAACTTTGGTGTGGAAATGTGCCTACTGTCAAGTGTTTCAAAAAATTTGGTAGTAAATGGTATATCAAAAGAGATAAGGATATAGGGAAGTTTTATGCTAGAAGTGATGAAGGCATATTCCTTGGATACTCTACCAAAAGAAAGGCATATAGGTGCTACAGCAAAAGGTTGAAGAATATAGTAGAGAGTGAAAGTGTCATAGTAGATGAAAATATTGATAGTCTATCCAAATCAGGTGGATATGATTTTGATGATCAAAATGCAAGTGGAAATTAAAGAAAACAAAATCAATTTCAAGGTGGTATGGTGAATGAATAAGATGAGGCCTAAAAAATTGGAGAAGAGGAAGAACAAAAATAAGTGGTAAAGAAGAAGACACCAAGGTATGTAATAATAAATCATTCTAAATATTAGATTATTGGAGATAAAAATAAAGTTCTTCAGACTAGTAAAAGGATTGTTGATGAAAAAAATTCTTAATCTCACAAGTTGAGCCTAATGATGTAAGAGAATCTTGCAAGGATGAAAATTGTTACAATTCCATGGAAGAAGAGTTGACACTAATTGAGAAGAATAACACATGGATTCTTGTTCCCGGGCCTAAGGACAAGAATTTTATTATTACTAAGTGTGTGTTCATAATAAGTTGATTGAAGATGGAGAAGTTGTAAAGAATAAAGAAATATTTGTGTGCAAAGGATATTCTCAAATGGAAGGCATTAACTATGATGATACTTTTTCACCAATGACAAGATTAGAAGCGATAAGACTATTTCTTTCTTATGCTACTCATAAGTGTTGCTTGTTAATATTATGGCAAAAATGTAATCCGTCATTTATTCAATCAACGTGCCAAATTTCATGATTCAAATCTATCTATGGCTGCTAAGTCATAGTCACCATCTATAACCACCACCTCGAGATCATAAATCTCCTAGATTTCACAATTTAGCACTTGTGCAACATGATTTACCAACCAGGTCGGCCAAGAACGTGAACAATAATAAAAATATTAATATTGACCAAAAACTCCACTAATCCAATCCTTTGGATACATGTGTACCACAAAATAATCAATCACATTATTCAAGAACATCCTATTGCATCATGAGAACAATCATTCAAATCCATCACAACCATTGGATTTGCCAGCCCTTTTCTTCATACTTGAAGAACTCTGTCAACAAGTCTCTGGGATCATAAGATTATTCCTTGTGGACCTCTAAAGTATAAACCCTCTAAGTTAAAGACACCTAAGTATGTCTCCAATACACTCCTAGGTTTTCTCCATGAAATTCTCACTCTTTTGAGTAAATCGAACCTATTTTTGTCTTCCTGTTAGCATAGTTTGTCACCCTATCTACCAGTCACCTTCTGCAACTTGGTTACCTGTAAAAATCATCATGAAACTTTCTGTAACTTTGGGCGAACATATTAAACATCTTAAACTTGCTTCCTCTACGTGCATGACTTCGTCTCTGAAGTATCCTCTTCTCACCGGACCTTTTATTATTCTGCTCCACTGGCTAACTTGCAACAATAAAGTTAGCATTAAGAAAATAATTCTTCCGATTTCTTCCTTTTCTCAATCCTTCTGCTATGTTTACATCAATTCCAACAAAGCCATCATCCAAATTTTCCAATATGCCAAAAATCTCCCCCTTTGGCATTTATGGCAACATGTGATGTGAGAAATAAGTAATACAATCATAAACCAACAGTCTTACGCCTAGAAAGATAATCAACAGCAGTACCATAAATATCCTTCATTATCTTTCAGAGTCTCTCTAATAGAAATTCTTATGCTCCTCTAGGAACATGCTTGACTTGGTTCCAATTAGATTACATACTCTTCTCTTCATCATCTTCTCCCCTTGAGTACACACCGCATATCTTAGCTACTTCTTTCTTATGTGCAAGTATACATAAAATTGCATCTCTCTTATGGTCAGCTTCCTTCTTGTATCTCTCTTCTTATATCTTCTTAAGCTTGCATCTCTTCTTTTGATCATCTTCCTTCTTATATTCTCCTATGATACCTTCTTTTATATTGGTTGTCTTCCACAACTGCTTCTCTTGACCTTCATACCTGATACCTTTTTCACATTTTTTCTCTCCCCCTTTGACATCAATGGAAAAGGTGTACCACCAGTTATTTTAACACTTTCTTTTGTCATACCAATATCAGATTCCTTTCCCTTCTCTTCTTCTGCAATATTTTCAGCATCTTGTTTTCTTGCACATACATATCTCAGATTCACTAAACACATTCAACTGCTTGTTTGAACTTTAAAAACTCATCATTCATTTCTTGTACATAGACTCTTCTAAGACATTCATACACCAATCAAGTACTTAAATTAATGATTTATGCACTTCCTTGTAGCTTCCTGGAAATGCTCACCTTCTGATTAGATAAATTTCCCTTACCATACTTACTACTCCCCCTAATTAGTAGCTTCCATACATCAATCCATCTTTGATGATATTTTCATGTGACTCTTCTGGATCGATGTATCCTTATGTATCTTAGTTTTGAGTGAGAGGATAAAGTCCCTTTGACTTTCCTTTGGATCTTACTAATGTAGATCACATATCTGAAACCACTTTTTTCTTCTTTCTTCTTGTCCTCTTCTTGTGCTTCTGTTGATTGTCCTCCTTTTATCTTTACATTCTTTTGTTCATGTTTATCTCTCCTATCTTCTTCTTCCTTCTTGATCTGGCCATTATTATGGAATTTCTTGTTTGCTCCCTTTGGGTCATCTTTGTTTACATTCTTTCCTTTGCAACTTTTAGTAGTAAGTTTAGATAAATTGTATCTGATTTTTAGATTAATCCTTTGTTTGTTCTTACCTTTCCTTTTAGCAGTACATTGTCTTGCAATAAGACCAAGTTTCTTGCATGTAAAACATCTGACCATTTTGCATTTAAAGGTGTCAGTCCTCTTTTTCATACTACTGCACATGCTTGGATTATAATCATTCCTTCTTCAATCAAAGCATAGATGTCCTTTTCTATAATTCTTCTCTTTCTGTACAACCTTATTGCAAATAATATTCTTACCTTTGAACCTTTGATTCTCATACTTCTTTTCCAAGTTCTTCATCTTGGTCTTCTTCCTTTTCTTCTTTGATTTGAATTTGCTCTTATTATATTTGGAGGATTCTCCCTTTTCTAAATCTATATCATTTCTGTCTATTGTTCTCCTCTATATTAGCAATCCTTCAAGCTTATTAGAAATGATCTTAAGCTTATATTTTAAATCATGATCAATCCTAAGTTCTTCCATGGCTCGAACCCATTGATCATATGTATAGGTCTTGCATAATTCTCTTTCCTCAACCTCATAAATCAATAAAATTTGATCAACCATAATTTAATTCTTGTTTTCTTGATGCTATAAATTGTAATTGTCTTCAACTGGCCTTTTTCTCTCATTTTCCTTAGGTTGTTTAATATCAGACTCCTAAATTTGAGTATTTGGGTTGTTACAACTTGTGGATCCAGTCTCTTTAACGGATTTTTTTGCATCAATTGTTACTTCCTTTTGGATTACTGACCCTTTTAAACTATTCATGATTAGATTCCTATCATAAGTTTTCACTTCAAAAGATATACCAACACTTTGTTCATCTAATTTATCTTTGCAAACATCAGACTGACTTTTACTAGACTGAATAGGTAAGTGTTTTTCTTTTGAATTATTCAATTCTTCATACCTTGATATTATTGGATTTACTTATGATTCTAGCATTGATCCTTCTTCTCTAACATCAACTCTATCAGCGGTTGATGTAGTACCTTGTAGAGATTGATTCCTTGACTGCACTTGCATGATCTAGTATGTCTTTGTTCCATCTGTGTGATCTGATAATTTGTTCCTTTATTATTCAGATGAAAAACATTTTCCTTGCTCCTTCATCCTGATCCAACTTCACTTCCAGAATTATTTAGGATCTTGCATCCTTCATTGTTGAAGTGCAAAGTGTAACCTTCTTCAACTAATTGACCAACACTGAGAAGATTGTAAATCAAATCAACATGTAGTACATTACCTAGTTGTATTCCTTTCATCTAAGAGAATAGTACATTTTCCCTTGATCTTTCCTTCAATTTTTTCAACCCATATAATAATTCCTCCATCATATTCCTCATATTTCACAAAATTGCTTCTATCACCAGTCATATGATGCGAACATCCACTATCAATCAACCAGTCATTTTTCTTATTTCCTTGATTGACTGAGACTTTTCCTTTTTCATTAGCACTATTCATAAATATTTCAAGGTTAACCTCTTCGACACTACTACATGCTAAGACATTTCTAGAAGAGATATCACTAAACTTGATTTCCTCAAAGGTACAGTTATCATGAACATTACTCATAATATTTTCAGCAGAATTTTTTGCAATAGTATGACTTATAGAGTTCGTACCTTTGGAGATATCTTCCTTCCTGACAATACTTCTCTTATGCATCTCAAATTTCATATATTTGTCTTTATTATTAAACGTGAAGTGAGAGATCCTACTGCCAATGATCCATTTCTCTCCTTTGACACTTTGAGCAAGTAGAGATTACCCATATCCTTGAGTAAATGAAATTTCATCCTTGTTCATACTACTATCAACAACATCAATCATGATATCTTCATCAAGATTGTTAGCATTAGTATTTGATATCATTTTTGTATTCTTGGATTCATTTTCCATGATTGCAAAAAATACAAGTGCATCTTCACTCTTAACATTTTCATATTCAACATCAGTAACTCCCTCATCATCAGCAACATAAAAGCATTTATTCTCATCTTTAGACTTATCAAACTTATGCTTGGAGAATCTCTTTGAACGTCTAGAGTAATAATGTCCTATCTTTTTACTCCAAAAGAATTTAAAAGGCAATTTTCCTTTCTACTTACCAGGTCCTTTTGTTAGTCTCCTTGCAACCAGTGCTTCCAATTCTCAAATCTCTCATTCTTCTTCTTCAAGCTCTCTTATCTCTTTTTCATATTTAGACACCCTTCTTGTAGATCCTTCAGCCTGATCTAATCTATGCATGTCTCTTCCTGATATAATCGCCTTGAAGGATGATTTAACTATGGGTAGAGAAACATTGAACTCACTCATTTTGAAGGTAGAAATCTTTCCAACCAATGTATCTCTTGTCACAACAGCAATAGTTCTAATTTCTTCAATAGCAACAAGTTTTCTCTTGTATGCAGGAGGCAAAGATCACAATAATTTTGATACAATCTCTCCTTCATATAATACACCACTGGCACATCTGATACTGCAAACTAACTCCTTTATCTTCAACATATAAGAGATATTTTTTTCATCTTCAAACATTCTCAAAGATTCATACCTTCCTTTTAGGATTTGTAGCTTGGCTTGCTTGACACATGCATCACCTTCATCAAGAGTCTCTAACTTTTTCCATATCTCATGAGCAGTTTCTAGCTTTATTACATTTTTGTACTTTGTATCTGATAAAGCACTTACAAATGCTTCATTTTCTCTAATGTTTTACTCAAACTGCTTCTTCTCATCTAGTGTAGCCTAGATAGATATTGAGGTGTATAGGAGTTCTTAGTGATGGTCCAATAATCTTCTCCAATGCACCTTAGATGAGTATTCATCCTTCCTTTCCATATGGGGTAGTTTTTCCCTTTAAACCTAGGATTGTCCTTCTTGTAAGTTGTCATGTGTCTCCCTTAACATGTTAGACTTCCTTCAAGGGAACAAAGCTCTCATACCACTTGTTACAAGTGTGGTTGCCATTGCACCAAAAGATCGACCTATCAATGCCTGATACAACCACTAGACTTATAGAATCCACAGGAGGAAATAATTCCCTTGTCACAAATCCTGAGAGGAGTGCTGACCATTTTTCCTATAATAAGAACTTCAAAGTCTATCATATGGATGTGAAATCTGCATTTCTGAATGGTAAATTGGAAAAAGAAGTCTACATAGAGAAACCGGATGGATTTTAGCTAACTGATCAACTGGACATGGTGTGTCAATTAAAGAAAGCACTATATGAGTTGAAACAAGCTCCTAGAGCTTGATACTCAAGATTGGACAAATATCTACTAAATTTTGGTTTCAACAAAGGTAATGTTGATAGTGATTTGTACTTCAAATTTGATAAATTTGGATATTTTGATTGTTGAGGTGTTTGTTGATGACATTATCTTTGGGGGTAATGATAAGCTAAGTCAAGAGTTTTATATAGAGATGCAAAATGAGTTTGAAATGTCCATGATAGGAGAGATGAAATTATTTTTGGGGTTGTAAATCATTTAGTCAAAGGAAGGGATATTTGTATCTCAGGCCAAGTATGTGAAGGAATTGCTGAAAATGTTTGGGTTAGATGACTCAAAACCTAACCGGATGCAAGCTAACAAAGGATGATGGATCTCCTAAGGTAAATCAATCCAGATATAGATCAATGGTTGGTGTTTTACTATACTTAACTCATACAAGACCATATATTATGAATGCAGTGTGTCTTGTAGCAAGATTTCAAGTAGAACCAAAGAGGGGTCATGAAGTTGTAGTAAAGAGAATATTCAAATACTTAAAAGGGATAGTGGACTTTGGGATATGGTATCCAAAAGGAGAATAATTTACCTTGAGTGCCAATATAGATGCAAGTTAGGCTGGAGATGTAGATGACAGGAAGAGCACAAGTGGTGGTGCATTCTTCTTGCATAGAATATTGGTCTCTTGGATAAGAAAGAAGCATAATTGTACTTCATAATCTACCGTAGAGGAAAAGTATGTTGTTGTTACTATTAATTGTACCCAAGTAGTGTGGATGAAGAAAATATTTTCAGATATCATAGCTATTCATGATGAATCTATTGTCATGTATTGTCATAATTCAAGTGTCATGAATATTTCAAAGAATCCAATGCAACACTCAAAGACAAAACACATCTCAATCAAGTTTCATTTTCTAAGAGAGAAAGTGAATGAGAAGGAAGTAAGATTGGAGTACATACCAACTAAGGAACAGGTTCTTGACATCTTCACAAAACCATTGCCTAAGGATACATTTGAATATCTTAGAGGCAAGTTGGATTTGATTTCCCCTCCTAATCAGAACTAGAGATGCAGGGAGTTGCATCAATCCAAAGGACTTCATGGAAATATCATTCAAGATGAATTGGTGTTTTGGAGGCTACTACTTGGGGGGAGTAGTAAGGAAGAGAAGAGAATGATTAATCAGAGAAGATCACAGTAGAGATGTACCTTTGTCATTGATGTCAAAGGGGGAGAAGAGTACATGTGAAAAACAAGATACACTTGCACATAAGAAAGAACCTCAAATAAGAAGAGTGCATATCTTAGGGTGGTAACTAATGGAGAGAAGAGCATGTAATCAGATTGGAACCAAGGGAATCTTACTTCCAGGGAGAGAAAAGATAGAGAGATCTTGAAGGAAGATGAGTTAGAGAGACTCTAAAAGATAATTGTGGATATTGTTGATAGTATTATTGATGTTGGTTTCTAATTGCATTATTTGTTTTCCACGTCATATGTTCTAATAAATTCCAAAGGGGGAGATTTTTGGCAAATTATATGTGTTGTCATTGATATCAACATATCAATGGGATTGATCAGAAGGATTGATTGTTTGATGCCAACATATCTGTTGATTGTTTAGCAAGTGGTGCAGGATGCTCAGAGTCCGATGAGGACCAGTTTTAGTATAGGAGGATTCGCGCACAACGTGGGATGTTCTTAAGGTTGTCTACTTGGTCTGTGTCAAGTTTTAGGGGTTGACATGAATATTTAAATCAGCGAAAACTTTAGTGGCAATTATTCACCATTTGGCGAATGTCGCATGTCGGCAACCCCAAAATTGGCAAATATTTTTCACATATTGGATTGACCCTATCGCCCAACATTTATTAATATTGGGTCTAAAGCCCCAGACCATCGCCCATCGGTTTACTTAATTTTTCCATTTCTTACACATTATCACCAATGGAATATAAATTTTGGTCCCCATAAATTTAAAACATTCGCTTATAATTTCTAAGCGACCCCAAATTGACAGCCTATATTCGCTTGAAATTTTACGGACGTGTCTCTAACCGACATAATTTAGCCAACTTTATTAATCATGCGAAGGTATTGGATGACCCATAATTGCCTCAGAAATAACAAAAGACGTGTTATAATTACACGGGCTTCGCCAAATATTTGTATACCTAATACCCCTCACCAAATTTTACAAATAAGGATTAGTATAAAAACATTCTGATATCTCTATATTTGATCGTAGCGAAGTTTCAGACTATTGAGTGCAACTGTATACTCAATACTGCATTGGCGAGTCACGACTGCATTGCTGCATTTTAATTTGAGGTAAAGGTAAGTGATACTTATTTTATGACTGTGATTTTGAGTTCATTTACATTATTTCGGAATAGGTTTGCAAAAATGGAGTTTATTTTCCCTTTCGTCCGGAAATACACCGCACATCATTGATTTGTGCTCATCCAATGGTCGCTGGCACTATCGCACTATCATGGGTCCCATTAACTTTTGGCTTGTCATTTGATGTCACTAGGACATGTGTGAGTGTCACTTAATCGTTTTAAATTACAACTTCAGCTTATTAGTTATTACATTTAATAAATGTTATTAAATGTTTAGTTTTACAGTGTAGTCAGATTTAGATTTTAATTCAATTATTTCTATCTTATAATCACACATCGATATGACACATTGGAAAATTAAAAATAGAAACTCGCTCTGGACTGATAAAGAAACTAAATCGTTTTAAATATTCAGAATCTCAGTCTTCAGATTTAAAAAATGGAAGTAATAAATCTCAGTCTTCAAATTTAAAAAATAGAATTACTAATCCATCGCTTAAGCATATACTTAAATGTCTAATACAGAAGTAAAGCAACTAATTAAAATATTGTAATCATAGAGAAGTCTAAGAATCATTTTTTGTACCCATAAAAAGAAAATTGAAATGAACTTGGAAAAAAAAAATTATTTTTCAAAAAATTACTTCGTACAGTAAAAACAGAAACCTTCTATGCAACTTCTTATCGGTTAAAAAAAAGTGAAACTTTGCATGTCCATTGTCAAAAAACTAGGATAACGAGAATGGGTAAACTAGGGAATCAGGGATCTTCATCTTCCCTTTCATCTGAGTAGAATTTTCCAGAGAGGATAATCTTTGAGAATTCGTCAAGCCATGTGTAGTCCGACTTGTCGAATTCATCAAGGTAAAACCATTTCCAAAGAAAATCTCTCCCAAGTCATGCCCATTTCCTTTGTCGCGTTAGTTTCTCGTCATTGAGGTTCAACAGAAAGGGTTGTGTGGCCACATTTCTGCCCGACACCGACAGCTTGTGTATATCTCTTGGCCAAGGGATCCCCACCCCTAATTCTGTAAAAACAGCAACATTGACATCGTCCTTCAAGAATTTCTCTTTAAAAACCTTCTTCAACAACATCAGCATATCCACCTTCTGTCCTCCGAGGTTGAGGAGAGACGCAAAAAACCAGGACGTAATGTCCGTGTAGACATGGTATTTGTCGACATTCTCAAGGAACTCTCGACCCAATAACATCAACACAACAAAATTTATAAAAGCGTCGCCACCAACCTCCCTACAAACGGAAGTGAGGATTTCTTCCAAGGCATTGCCCAAAAAGGACCTCTCGTCATCTGGGGATGTGTATATCAAACGGAATGGTGTATCTATCTTTAATTCTCGAAAGCCTAAAGACCTAAAAACCTAAACCTTAAAACCAGAGGCACAATTTCTACCACCAACAACTCTGACTCTTAATCTACCAAAAGCAAAATGAAGAAGAAAGAAAGCAGATTGTCTATAAATAGCCCCGACCCCTTGATTGATAGTAGTGATCACGGATACTTAGCAATTAATAATTATTCTTTCTTTAATCGTATTTAATGCAATTTTCATAAATGCATTATGCGTATTATGTGTGTGCGAGATTTAAATCGACTGTCCTTAATCTTTCATATCTAAATGTAAATCTTTCCCATAAATGCATGTGTACTATTGACAGTTAAAGATGGCAGTTAAAGAATGTCACTGACAAGGCATTTATTTCTTTTCGAGTTACGAGTTACAAGTTGCAGTTGCACTATCCACCGTCCACGTCAACAAATAACCAATAGTAATCAACGATCATGGTTACAGTGCACTTTTTAAGGCTTGATACGTGTCATCATTCCGGTGACTTCCTGCAAAATTCAGTTTCCCTCCGAAATTAGTGTTGAAATTGAAGAATGTCAATCTAACCAAGATCACCTGCATGCAAAGCTGTTACACAGAAGAAGAAGACAGAAAGAGGATAGAAGTATTCAGACAGCTATGGCGGCCAAAATGAAAGAGGAGACA
>MU224127.1:2085802-2106540 GCA_018584345.1 Thuja plicata
TTATAAAGGATGTCGAAACCCTAAACGGGCAACTGCTAGGAAATAGAAACTTTCCTAAGACAACTGAAACTGCCTAAGTGAAACTTAAGCACTAAAGAGCAATTGCTAAATTACTCTAACAATTAGGGCCAAAACTAAATTTCAACCATTATCTAGGATGATCAAATGGTTTCAAATAATACATTTAACAATAGCTAATTAGGTTATGTGTCCAATGTGTGATCAGTTATATTCGCAACAAATAAAAATGATATTCGCTGCACGTTGCATTAATTACAATGTTCTGATTAAGTAAAAATAGGTTTTGCATTAATTACAATGTTACGTGTCATTATTCGTGTGAATTCTTGGAAAACTTTGTTTCCTTCACGAAATTGGGCCAAAATTAAACTTCAGCAATTGATCTAGGATGATCAAACGGTCTCAAATAAGACATTTAATATTAGTTGGCGTTGGCCCACATGACGCATTGACGAGTCCCATCTTTTGAAAATCGCCAAATAAAATATTTATTTTTCCCATAATTAATGATAGATTAGCCAAGAAAATAAATATATTTTCAAATGAAACATAAAAATTGTCAATGCAAATATTTTTTTTACCTTCACAAGAAAATAATTCGCCTCATATATTATATATTTTCCCCCACATTAATTTATAATTCGCCACGATTTTATGGAATTTTCATTCAGCAGGGAAAAAATCGCCTACGTCTTTATATTATTTTCCTAATTTGGAAAAAAAATTCGCCATCATTAATAATAAAAATTCCTATATTAATGTACGATTCGCCAGGATTTTACACTTTTTCCTAGGATGGGGTTTCTTAAAGTTATCCTTGATTTAAATGTTCTATGAGGTCAGATGTTGAGACTTGCAGACAGTGTGGCAAACGGTGAAGTGACATAATCTTAATGATTGGTTTGGTGAGAATGCTCAGGTTGATATATTTGGTTGTGCATCTAGGAGTGTGTTTGGAACATACTAAGGTGTCCTCAATTCAAAGGGTTTGTGATCCAGAGGTTTGCAAGGAATTTTTTTAGTTGTTACAATTGTTAATGACAATGTTCTTGAGGCCCGGCATAAGAGATACTGGTAAATCTGACAGTATGGATGAGTTCAAATATTTTAGTGTTATTCATGATGCCTTTGAATATTTTTGGGTTATTTTTTCGATGAGTTGGCGGTCCACATGGATTGAAATGGCCAAATTAGAGGATTTGTTGGTCAGTGGTATACTTTTCGTATGTTCTTGGCTAACTTGGTTGGTAATTCATTTTGCGTAAGTTCAAGGCATGATTTGAGGACAAGTTATGAACTCAAGGTGGTTGATATGGATTGTGGCTATGTTTTGGTGGTCAAAGATGAATTTAAATTGTGAGTTTTTGCATGTGAATTTCAGTTTGAAATTGGAGTGGTGTCAACCTTGTTCATTTGTCAAGGTTGATGGTATAAATTAGACCTAGGGTTATTCCAGACGCGCGGGCATGTGAAATTGCTTGGGAAGCAAGTGGCAGATCCATTGGTGATCAAGTTGTTCAACAAAAAGATATAGAGAAAGGGTTGAACAAAGGTATGCAGTGTGCTACATTGGAACTAACTCAAGCATGTGTTAGATGTCACCATACAGTTCACAAAATTCTCATATCATAGTTGTGATCTTGTAAGGCAGTGAGCCTTCCTTTCTTTGGGTTATAGCCCATTTACATTTGAGAAGTGAGCTATAGGAACTGTGCCTAAATGCATGTGCATTCCCCATATATGTAATAAGTTTATACTTCTAACAAGGTATTTTCTTATTGTGGGTAATCAGTCCCACTATGGTTTTTTCCCTAACAGGGTTTCTATGATAAAAATATGTGTTAAGTGTTTATGATATTTGCATGCATGTTTATTTTACTTGGATCAGACATAAGGGTTTAAAATTCAAAAGGATAGTGAAAGTTTTAAAGTTTTGGAACATTTGAATATCTTAGAAGTAAGTTGGAGGTGATTTCCCCTCCTAATCAAAACTAGAGATGCAAGGAGTTGCATCAATCTAGAGGACTTCCTGGAAATATCATTCAAGCTGAATTGGTGTTTTGGAGGCTACTACTCGGGGGGTACTAAGCATGGTAAGGAAGAGAAGAGAATGATTAATCAGAGAATATTAGAGAAGAGATGTACCTTTTTCATTGATGTCAAAGGGGGAGAAGAGTGCATGTGAAAAACAAGATACACTTGCACATGGGAAAGAGCCTCGGATAAGAAGAAGAGTGCATATCTAAGGGTGGTAACTAATGGAGAGAAGAGGGTGTAATCAAATTGGAACCAAGGGAAGCTTTCTTCCAGGGGGAGCGAAGATAGAGAGATCCTGAAGGAAGATGAGTTAGAGAGACTCTAAAAGATAATTGTGGATATTGTTGATGTTGGTTTCTGATTGCATTATTTGTTTTTCACATCATATGTTCCAATAAATTCCAAAGGGGGAGATTGTTGGCAAGTTATATGTGTTGTCATTTATTTCAACATGTCAGTTGGATTGATCAGAAGGATTGATTGTTTGATGCCAACTTATTTGTTGATTGTTTAGCCAGTGGTGCAAGATGCTCAGAGTCCGATGAAGATTGATTTTAGTAGATGGGGAGTTGCGCACCTCATGGGATGATGTTGAGGTTATCTACTTGGTCTGTCTCAAGTTTCAAGGGTTGACATGAATATTTGAATGTGCTATGAGGTCAGATGTTGAGACTGACAAACAGTGTGGCAGACGGTGAAGTGACAGAGTCATAGTGATTGGTTTGGTGAGAATGCACAGGTTGATATTTTTGGTTGTGCATCTAAGAGTGTGTTTGGAACATACTGAGGTGTCCTCAATTCAAAGGGTTTGTGATCCAGAGGTTTGCAAGGCATTTTTTCAGTTGTTACAGTTGTTGATGACAGTGTTCTTGAGGTCTGGCATAAGAGATGTTGGTAAATCTGACAGTATGGATGAGTTCAGATATTTTAGTGTTATTCATGATGCCTTTGGATGTTTTTGGATTATGTGCCTGATGAGTTGGTGGTCCACATGGATTGAAACGGCTAGATTGGAGGATTTGTTGGTTGGTGGTATACTCTTCTTATGGTCTTGGCTGACTTGGTTGGTAAATCATTTTGCGTAAGTTTGAAGCATGATTTGAGGATGAGTTATGAACTCGAGGTGGTTGATATGGATTGTGGCTATGTTTTGGAGGTCAAAGCTGGATTTAAATTGTGAGTTTTTGCACGTGAATTTCAGTTTGAAATTGGAGTGGTGTCAACCTTGTTCATTTGTCAAGATTGATGATATAAATTAGATCTAGGGTTACTGCAGATGCACGAGCGTGTGAGATTGCTTGGGAAGCAAGTGGCAGAGCGATTGGTGATCAAGTTGTTCAGCAGCAAGATACAGAGAAAGGGTTGAACAAAGGTCTGCATTGTGCTACATTGGAACTAACTCAAACATGTGTTAGATGCCATCATACAGTTCACAAAATTCTCAGATCATTGTTGTGATCTTGTAAGGTAGTGAGTCTTCCTTTCTTTGGGTTGTAGCCCAAGAAAATTTGAGAAGTGAGCTCTAGGCAATGTGCCTAAATGCATGTGCATTCCCCATATATGTAATAATTTTATACTTCTAACAAGGTATTTTCTTATTGTAGGTAATCAGCCCCACCGTGGTTTTTCCCCTAACAAGGTTTTCACGGTAAAAATGTCTCAAGTGTTTATGATATTTGCATGCATGTTTATTTTACTTTGATCAGACACGAGAGTTTAAAATTCAAAAGGATAGTGAAATTTTTTAAGTTTAGGAACAACTTATTCAAAAGGATAGTGAAAGTTTTAAAGTTTAGGAACAACTGGTATTTTTAGGTAATTATTTCATTAAATGGATTGAACATAGATCCAAAAAAAGTAAAAATTATTCTTGAGTGGCCTACTCCTCAAGGCATTATTGTTGTGATGAGCTTCTTCTTGGTTGGTAAACTTTTATAAGAGATTCTTTAAGAATTTCAACGACATTAAAGCTCCATTGATTGATTGTACAAAAGGGAAGGTCTTTACTTAGACAAAGGTAGTTAATCTTAGTTTTGAACAAATCAAAAAGAAGGTTATGGAAGCACCTATCCTTGCCATGCCTAACTTTGAGAAACTTTTATAGTAGAATGTGATGCTTTGGAGCTAGCTATTGGGGGAGTGTTAAGTCAAGAGGGGAAACTAGTTGTCTTTTTCAATGTGAATTAAATGAAACTAAAGAAAGGTATAACGCGTTAAAATATTGGAGGTGTATCCCTTATATAAGGAATTCATATGTTGGGATTAATGGGAAGTAGTACTGAGAGGGGAGGGGTGAATCGGTACCTCTAAAACTTTTAACTCTTTTCACCATTCATCATTAGTAATCATTCTTTACTGTATTACCGACCATTACTGTTGTTTTTTCTTATGCATGTAATATTAAATCATAATCTTTAATTGTTTGCAACATTCATAGAAACATTCATGAAAGTAATAAACACATAACACAAGATATGATATCGCAGAAAACTCTTGTTAGGAAGTAAAAACTACGGTGGGGATGGCACCCACAAAACTTCACTATCTGCAGAACGGAAGGGAGCCGGTAAAGGCTTACAATTGATCACTTATGATGATCTACCATGTTAGGAGTATTAAAGTGGAGATCGGTTAAAACCTACTCTGTTAAGAGCTTTTGCAACACTAATTTAAGTGTGCACTTGGTTAAGAGATTTACAGTAGGACTATTAGGTCCACCTTTCTTGAAAGGATTTCTTAAGTGTACTACACTTGTTAGAATGAGTACATATGTTTGACCTGACTGTATGCAATCTATAATTGTTGATCACATATCCATTAAAGCTCTCATAATAAGAATATCACCTATAGTGATTGATTAATACCTTTCTCTGCTCGTAGGTAGCCTGTGTTCTTGTTCTTGAAAGTGATTTGATTTGTTTCTGTCCTTGTGCATGAAATCTCTTGTCTGGTCCTTAGATGCTCTCAATGGCTACAATCATCATCAAACAACATGCTCACAATAGATTGAGCATCTATTTGTACAAGTATTTTGACCTATTCTAGACATTACAATGTTAACTCTTAGATGCAAGGTTTACAACTTGACCTTGATCTTTAGTTTGCATGTTTTAAATCAGTAAAACTAATTAAAACAATAATAATTACATTGTTTCCTCCGCACATAATGGTTTTAAAACAAATCAAGAAGCTATATATACAACTTCAATGTTTTATCTGACATGGAAAGTCAGATCCACTTTTTGCGGGATGTATCTGACTGTCGGTTCTTGGTCGTCGGGTTGAACTGAAAGTTTGTTGGCGTTCCTTTGTTGAACTGATCGTCGAGTTCCCTTCATCTGTCGGGTTCCTCACTTTGTTGTTCCGTCGGGTTGCACTATTGTTACTCGTCGGGTTCCTTTAACCTTTTTGTCATCACGTAACACTGAATAGTGTTTTTCGGGATGCTTTGAACTTGGCAGTATCGGGTAACCTTGGTGTCGAGTAGTGTTATGCTCTGTCTGTCAGTGAAGTGTAAACCGATGGTGTAGATCATGTTTTTCCTTGTGTATACTAATGGCAAAATATAATGCCTTCACTCATATTGATGATTAATAATCAAACCTCAAAATATATGAACTCACAAGGTAAGCTATCACACAAACATGTCAAAAGGGGTCCACTCTTGTAGAGGTACACTTTTGTTGTGCAACATAGGAGTGGTAAAACTAATATGGTGGATGATGCTTTGAGTAGAAGGCGTCATGTATTGGTTGTAATGAGTCATGGATTCCTTGGCTTTAAAGAGATAAAGGGTGAATATGCAAATGATCCACATTTTAGCAGCATCTTGGCATGACTAAACAGTCCAAACCATGCCTATATGCACTCATTTGAAGACTACGTATAGTTAGATGTATTCGTGTTTAAGGGGTTTCAACTTTGCATTCCCCTTGGATCACGAAGAGAAAATATTGCGAGGGAGATGCATTCAAATGGTTTGGGTGGACACTTTGGAAGAGATGAGACCTTTGGATTAGCGAGTGAAAAAAGAATGGCTTAATATGAGGAGAGATGCAAACAAGTTTGTTGTTGCTTGTAGGTTGTGCTAAATAGAAAAGGAGAATGTGGAAACGCATGCCCTTGTCTATGTCAAAGGAGCCATGGGTTGATATTGATATGGATTTTGTCTTGGGGGTTTCACAAACCCAAAGAGTCAATGATTATGTGTTAGTATTGGTGGACCATTTTTCTGGAGTGGCCCATTTTATACCTTGTAAAAAGACCAATGTGTAAGTCAAGTGGCACATTTGTTCTTCGAGGAAGTTGTGAGGTTGTGTGGTGTTCCTAAAACAATAAGAAGTAATAGGTATAGGGACACCAAGTTCTTAAGCCACTTCTGAAGGGTCTTGTGGAAGAAGTTAGATAGCATGTTGCAATTTCGTTCAACATATCATCCCCAAACTGATGGTCAAACAAAGGTGGTGAATAGGTGCCTAGACAATCTATTGAAGTGTTCAGTTGGAGATTCAATGATATGTCAAGCTGAGTTTGCTTATGATTCCAACGTAAACAAATCAACATGTAAGTCTTCTTTGGAATTTGTATATGGTTCAAATCCTAAAGGTATTGTGGACTTAGTTGATATGCCAATTAGCCCAAATAATAACCAAGAAGCTACATTGTTTTAGCAAATATTCAAGAGATTGATCACCAAGTTAAACCAAGGAAGATGGAAATTGCCCTAAGGAAAACCAAGGAAAATGAAAATTATAAAGTCAGCTAAGCAATAGCACAAACAAGAAACAATGACTTCTACAAAACAGGTTGCAATGCACATGCTAAGCAAAAGAAAAAAAGCAGCCAATAAATTGCAATGCAATTTCTACCATCTTTAATGTTCGGTTCTCGTTCTAAAAATTTTAACTCAACATCCCAAAAGTCTAATTTTTAGATTGGTGCTCCAAAAGGCTAAAACAACTGATATACATATTTATACATATATAAACAAAAATCCCATCTCAAAGAATTTAGCATACAAACATTATCAAAGAATGGCTCATTTCATACCTTGTAAAAAAGACCAATGGTGCAAGTCAAGTGGCACATTTTTTCTTTGGGGAAGTTGTGAGGTTGCATGGTGTTCCTAAAACAATAATAAGTGACAGAGACGCCAAGTTCTAAAACCACTTTTGAAGTGTCTTGTGGAAGAAGATAGATAGCAGGTTGCAATTCTGTTCAGCATACCATCCCCAAACCGATGATCAAACAAAGGTGGTGAATAGGAGTATTGACAATCAATTCAAGTGTTTAGTTGGAGATTTGGTGATATCTCAAGCTGAGTTTGCTTATGATTCCAGCATAAATAGATCAACATAAATAGCTCACATAATAATCAAGAAGCTACAAATGTTTTAGTGATTATTCAAGAGATACATCAGCAAGTTAGGCCCAATTTGTAGCCCATGAATGAACAATATAAGAAGAAAGTTTACATGTATCGGAAAAGAAGTCTTTCAAGGAAAAATGGCCATGGTACATTTAAGGAAACAGAAGTGCCATCAAGGTGCCTGCAAGAAGTTGAAGCCCAAGAAAATTAGACCTTGCAAAATCATAAAGAAGATTAATGACAATGCCTATCAAATTGAATTGTCCAGAGAGTTGGACATTAGACCCACCTTTGATGTCACTGACCTTTATTCAGTCAGTTTGGAACTGGTCATGATCAGGTAGAAAATGAGCAAAATGGGAAGGAAAATGACAAACAAAATTGTTGACTAACCGATTCAAATCTTTTAAGTTGCATTTTGTTAAGTAGGAAGGCCTACCTAATTCTTAAAACTCTTGGGTCTTAGAAGCTGATTTGCTCGAGTATATCCAAGCTGATTTGATTGGGATCTTCAAACTTTTCAAGACAGGGGAAGGATGATGTGGAGCATTTAATCTAACAGCCCACTCACATTTAGTTAGTTGGGTGACTGTTGAGTCATTTTAGGATCTTTATCATTTTAGGATCTTTACTGCAGTTTTAGCCATCTATTTGGTTGTTTGTTTTGACTGGTCTTCATAGTTAACAGCTGTCCAGTATTTACTTTTGTTACTTCTGGTTGAGTTTGCTTAAGAGTCTTTAATGAACTGGAATTTTAGCAAATGTAGGATTAGAAAGTTAGTGAGAAATAATTTAAGTGGTAGGAAACTATTAGCAGTTTTTACTGAAGTCAACTTGATATGAAGTCAACAGTCTTCATAAAAAAAGTCTAATCTGAATAGTTTTTTTACTCATATTTCACCTCTGCTGTAAACAATAATTTTATCTAATTGAACAGGCTAGAATACAGTAATACGCTTGAATAATTTTGCATGTCTGAAGACAGTGCTGCATCAAATACTTCAAAAAATGAAAAAGAGTCTGCTCACTCGTAGGAAACCATGCATGTAAACACCCAGACAGTGTGAAGGAAACAACTCAATCTGATAAAAGCAAGCACGAGTAACCATAAGCAATTTAAATCAGATAATAATTAAAAAACTCAACAATAAAAATGGCTAATAAAGCCCCAAGAAAAACCAAGGAAATGGAAACAAAAAAGCCAGCTTGGCACAAACACAAGAAGCAGTGACTTGTACAAAAGAGGCTGCAATGCACATGCTAATAAGAGAACATCTGCTTGTTATGTTTTCTGAAGAGATGAACCTGAGTAGTTTTCATTCATACTGTATGTCACCTCTGCTGTAGACTAAAAGTTTTATCTAATTTGAACAGGTTAGAATACAGTATAGTGCTGTGGAGAAATTTTGCAGTTCTGAAGTCAGCTGCATCAACTTTCAAAAATGAAAAGGCGTCTGCTCACACGTGGAGACCATACATGTAAACCATAAGCAATTTGAAGGACATGCTTTAGGATTATTTTTTTAGTTTTAGAATAAAAATTTACCAACTAGGTCCCAAAGAAAATGGATATGAAAAAGTCAACTAAGCAATAACAAAAATACAATAAGCAGTGACTTGCAAAAGAGGCTGCAATGCACATGCTAATCAAAAGAAAAACAAAATAGCCAATTAAATTGCAATGCAATTTTTACCATTTTTAAATGTCCGATTCTCATTCTAAAAGCCTTGGCTCAAATCCCCAAAGTCAAATATTAAGATTGGTGCTCCAAATGGCTAAAAGAACTGATATATGTATTTATAAGTACATAAACAAAAATCCCTCTCCTCCAAGAATTTAGCATAAACATTGTTGAAGAAAAATATTTGTGACAATCTTAAATAACTTGTAAATCAAAATACATAAAGACAAAAAACATCCCCTAGAAGAATGTATAATGCTTGGACTTTGTAAATAAGTAAATTCAGATACAATCTAGAAAAACATGATCTGCTGCTAAAATTGAATACAAATAAACTTCAAGTAAAAACTTCACAGCCAGAAAAAAAAACTAAGAAAAAATTGCAGTTTAAAATCAATCAGTGAATTCTATAGCCTCTGCCACAGGCAAGTTTGAAAAATAGAAACTTTATGGAGGATAAATCGCAGTGAAGATGTTAGTTTCACCACCCTTGGAAAAACTGCCTACAAGAAGCTAGTTTACATCAAAAATAGTCTTGACACTCATTTTTTAAAAGAATATTCTTTATCCCAATGTCACCACAACTGGCCTAGTTTTCATACAAGACCTAGGAACACAATGAATGGGAGCTCTTAAAATATTAGGTAATACATAGGCAAACCACCTTCCAGAATAAAAATCCTCTGAGAGGATTAATCAATTGTAGAACAGAATAACAATTACAATAGTCAAAGCAAGGATCAAAGGCAACTTTCAAGAATTTCTTATATGCCAATGGAACTAAAGCTGCAAACACATTCAAATTGGATGGCCAGCCACTTGATTGGCTTTCTAGTTATATTCTTCGGTGACAAAAATGAGCCCCAGAATTACTGGTAGGACATGAAGCAACACCAATATGAGCTGGTTTTAGGCATGCAACTAGCAGTTCTCTCCAACATCTAAAGCTAGGTCACCATTTTGTTTGTCACTAAAACAATGAGGAAATTTCTTTGGAAGCTCCATGACTGGCTCCTCTGAACATAAACTCTGTATGGCCATCCCCAAGGCAAAACCCAAAGCCCGTGCAACAGGTACTGCCACAGCATTGCCTATTTGAATATATCTGTAATTTAGCAAAATAGAGTATGTCAGTTTTTAAGTGAAATTGTCCAAAATAGAGGCAAAAACACTAGTTTTGGTACAAACCTGTCCTTCACGCCCCCATAAAGCTTGTAGTAGTCAGGAAAACCCTGTAATCTTGCATTCTCACGAATAGAAAGAACTCGATCCTGCTCAGGATGCAAAACAGCCTGAACAAAAGAGATGAATATCAAGTTATTGCCAAATTGCATTTTTGCCCTGAGTAAAACTACTAACTATTCAACATTGAAGATAACTAAAATACCAAACAAACCTGATTATGAGGCTCTGCCCTGGTGACCACAGTTGGCACTGTTTCATCCCACCATAACCGACCAAATGGTCTGGAAAATGTTGATGACATCACTATCTATTCCACTTTCCAGTAAAAGCACATGGTATGCAAATGGAGAGATATGAATATTTACCTCATGGAACGCCCTTTTACAAAAGTTATTGCATAATCTGGAACCTACATAAAGAAAAAAGAGAAAATTAAAATTACTGTGGCTTCTTTCATATCCCAAATAATGTCAGGAATTACCTACCAATGGCTTTCCCGATGGCAACATTACTCTCTCCATAGAGGTATCCAATTCCACAACATTGTCTGACCCAACAAGTACACCAGGAAGATCCCTAAAGTTTGCCCCCTGCCATCATAACAATTAACAAACATAGAAGGTAAGGAAAGTATATAAAACCCAGAGCAATAGCTTCCAAGATCCAACTAAAAACCTCACAAATACTGTTGCACTTTTCCAAACCTTTTTCTTAGGAATTCGGCAGACGCGCTGATAATCATCTTCATTCAACTGAAGTGACCTATGATCATAAAGAACAGCCTTCTGTGTTGCCTTCTTGAAGGTTGCATATGACATTTGACCTTTCATAACTGCAACAAATTTTCAACCAAGTTATAATAGAGGTAAGATCAAATTCTTAAAAAGAAAATTCACATAATACCAAGGAAATACTTTAATAAATAGTGTAGCAAAAGCAAAGTGTCTCAATTCTTGTTTGTTAAAAAATTCAACTATTTCAGAAAAAAATTTTGCCATTGTAAAATTAGACACCATTCAGTATTTTAAAAAGCTGCATTCAAAACATAAACATGAATTCAAAATACATCAATAGCATAGAACAATGAACAGTAAATATTCAACTTTGAGTTTAACAAGTACAAATCTTAAAAAGATCTGATAGCGATGTTATCATGTAAGTAACTGTAATTACACCAAAAATGTTGTACAAGATAAAAACATAAAATTTAATTATAAAAAACATGTTTCAGACATATGACATAGTCATAATCTAGTTGGAAATAAGCCATCCCTCGATGGTTAGACCAACAATGGACTGGCCAAAGAGGGACCAGTAGCTCGGTCGATAGAACACTCAAACAGCAAATGAAACATCTGAGGTTCAAGTTCTAGTTTATCCATACAAGTTGTAGTTCAACATATGGTGCCAGGGCCTAGCTAGGTTTACAAAAAGCACCTGCAATGTGGCTTAAGTGGGAGTGTTGAAAATAAACCACCTGCACCAACAATAAGCTGGACAAAGAGGGGATCTGAGTAGAGCACTCCAGCGGCAAAAGAAAAAGTCCAAAATGCAAGTCTTAGCTGGTCCATATGAGCTGTAGCTCAACAAATTCAAGTTGTAAGGACACCGCAACAACCCCAATATTCAGAGACAACTTCCCACTTGTCCCCACCTCAATAGCTCCTTGTCATTGATCAATTTTTTAAATGTTTATAATGTCCTTACAATTTTTTGCTTTCCACTTGCAGCCTATCTAGGACATTTATCCCAATGAGGACTAATAGACAACCCCAGCAGATAACAGGGAAAGGAAACAGACACAAGTAAACCAATTTCAAACAAAGTTGGGGCCAGCAAAAACAAAAACATTGTATAAATAATTTAAACTTAAAAAAAAGAATCATCCAATGGATATACTGTAAACTAAAAAAAAAGTTTAAAATTTAATATGCATATATTTTTTATATAGATGCCTTTTACAGTGAAAATTAATTATATTATTATTTGATAATCACCTAATGATATGAAAAATAAATTTTGAACAGTGTCACAAAAGTAACAAAGCTCTGACTATGCAAAGGAAACTCCAACCAACTGGAAAAATATAAAGGGACTTTGTTAGGATACAAACAATATTAGGCTCTATGGATAAGGCTAAAAGTTGCCCAACTATGAAAAATGAACTTTATGTAGATACGATAATGAAGCCTTGTCTCTTACCAGAAAATTATAATAACTGAATCACTCCACTAAAATCCATGAAGAAATGTCAACAATACTATACATCTTCCTCCAATTGGTTATGTACAATGTTGTGCAAAGTATCAGAAGTAAAGAGAAAAATGATAATAGCATATAAAACAAACCAAACATGCAATACTGTCAAAGATTTGTTCCTCTAAAGGCAAACACTATATATTGTTGTGCCATGCACACATGCCTCATTATCATCCCTGCAAGATGTGTACCCTCTATTAGTTTTACTCCTTGTTCAGACAAGGTCCCAGCCCCTTTGTCTTTTTGCTTAGCTTTCTTTTACCTTTCACAGTTTTGTCTTTTGAAGTAATTTTGATGTGAACCATCTATTGTTTAACTCCTTGACCAGATCAGGTTCTAGCCCCATAAGTCTTTTGCTTAGTTTTCTTTTTGCTTTCGGAATTTTAAGTTGTCTTTTAAAATAACTTTGGCCATTTTGTACCTTTGGATCCTATGTGGTTGACATCTTTGTTTAGTGTGCTATGCTTTCCTCGGACTTTGACAAAATTTGAGAAGCTATATGCTAAATCCATGTGCATCATCAATTCCCCATCTTTAAGTTGTGTCGATTTCATGTAGTTGCATACCACATTTCTGTTTACTGTCATACTGTAGTTAAATAAAATTGAATGACCTATTAACTAGAGCATTACCGTTTGTGGGTATTGGCAATAAGAGTATCCTTTCAAGTTTAATTATCTTGGATACTAGAAATATTAGTAAGTTGTGTCCCAAATCCATTGTTAGTCTAACCCATAAAATGGTTAAAAGAATCAGATTGTGAGTATTACAATTGCAAGAAATAGGCATATAAGCCTCGGGAACTATAATTGTGAGTGTTACATTGAAGAATGATTAGAAAAGAGACATGAAGAAAGAGAGTTGTTTTTATCCAATGTAACACACTCCTTGCTAGCCTCCTTGCTTGAGCGATGACTGCAAGATGCATAACATGGATTTGTTGAAAATATAATGACCATAGAATATAAATATTGAGCTCCAAAGGAAGGTTGTCTTAAAAGATTTCATACAATACAAATTCAATTGTACATACCTATCATACTTACACTTTGTGATGGACTCCAATCAAGAGCATTGAAAACAAACATGTCAAATGTTCCAATATAGATCAAATTCATAAATATGCAAATAAACGACCTGCTTGATAAAATTTCAAACTAGGAGTGTAATCTCTTAGAACATAATGACTAAAAGTGTAACCTGATAGTGTAATCTCTTAGAACATAATCTCTCACAAATTGATTGATTAAATCTTTCCATAGGATGCCCAACAAAGCACACCTACACAACCTATATGACAAAACACTACACAAAGAAATGTGGCCTTAATAGGAAATGAATGTAATGATTGCAAGATGCAACTACAAAGCAAGGGAACAATGTTTATCCAACCATGCTAGTAGTAATATGTGCTACTATGTTGAATATTAATGACCATTACGAAAAACAGTGGATAACTTGGTGTATGCATATTCCAACTTGTGATTGCTTTCATCTTGCCTACAAGTTAAGGAACACAAAGTTGCAGAATATGGACCCAAAGCATACTCAAATGCTCCCACTTCCCAACATGTTGAGTGTGAAAGTGAGTACACTTTTAGTGCAAATAGCAATGGCACTACTTGCAATTCTTCAAATGTTCCTAACCAACTAATGTCAATCATGACAATGATGATATAGAAAATCCATTCAAATTAAAACTAATTGTTCAACTTGATATTGTCAGAGTTATCCAAGAACACATCCTCAATTTTTTTTCAGGCATCCATATCCTAGAGACATGGGACACCAAGGAGACATCCCTATATATTCTACATATTGACAATGAGCTTTAGCTTTATAGGCAATTCGACTTTGAGTCTCAAAATAAAACAAATTTGGCACAATAATTCTACTATATATTATATTTTAACATTCTATAATGTATATTTGAATGCTTTATCAATGTTTTCATGTGAATATTAAATTTCACTTCATATTTATTATTTTCACTTTCCCTATTTTTATATAGTCGTCCCATTTGCCATCCCCAAAATTGGCAAAAAAATGCCGTCCCAAAAACTTGAGGTAACCTTGGATATTTTTAATTTACTATTAAATTTGAAGTTTGATCATTGAACATTTTATAATATTTGTCATTTATGTTTTAAATGACAATCAAGTTTATGGTGGTTTTGTCAATTATATGATCTTGTGTGGTATTCTAAAATTAAATCATATGTTAAACCAAATAAATATATAAATATATGACGATTACATTTTTGTATGGACAAGCCCAAAAAATAAAAGTCCCCAAAAAATTTGCCAATCTATTAACTAAATCCACAAACCAAAACCAACACCAACACCATAGGTCATCAACCAATACCCAAAACTCAAAGAAGAACAAGTTATAAACTCCACATTGACCACACATTATTCATGGCATTCAGTTAGTGTACCTCTACAAATAGAGGTGTAAGTTTTATTTGTATCAATGTTCCAAATTACACTCAATAATCTATCATTGAGATGAAGAAAAAAAGAAAAGTGTAATGAGATCAAGTAAGATTCAAAAAAGCTTACAATTATTTCCAAAAGTACACTCATTTGCATGGACTGCCAAATCATGTCTACCACTAATGAAATTTCCAAGTTAAAACAAGCAAAATATGCTAATACTCAACTATTATTAAGCAAAAGAAAGAAAGAAAAAGATTCTCTACGTAATAGTTACATAAAAATGTCAAAAGCCCCATAGAAAATTAAGAGACAAAGCAATTGTAAACATTGTGATATTGCTATCAGGATTCAATTTTGTAGTTTTTTTAGTCCCATATTTCATTAGTGGTTCACATGAATCCATCTCTCATGAGAATAAATGGAACACTTAGCACTCATTGCATCACCTAGGTGCAATGAGTGCTAAGTGTTCCATTTATTCTCATGAGAGATGGGTTCATGTGAACCAATACTCATGAAATATGGGTCAATGAGTTTGACTCAAAAAACTACACAATTGAAACCTGATAGCAATATCACAATTTGACTTGCTATGGAAACTATCTCCTACTTATCAATTGTAAACATCCTAATCTTTAATATGATCATAAAGATCAAACAATAGACATTGTTATTGCAAAGCAAATATCTTAAGTTCAAGAAAATTGATGTAGAATGAAGAGCAAGAGGCATTTTATAGACAAGACATGTTGTGAGCAAAAGAAGGGAGTATTTATAGACAAGACATGCTATATTTAATTCAATATTGTGCTCCTAGGAGATTGAGATTAAAAATTAAAATTGAAAATAAGCTCATCCAAAGATCATGTGCTTATAGTAAAATGAATTAATTTCTGAAGTTAGAAATGATTGCTCCATACTAGAACATGCATAAGAAACAATACAAAACACTTGAAACTTACTAACAAAATGTCAAATTTTGATCTATAACAATATATTATATGTAAACAAAGCAAAAGGTATAATAACACATCCAACATATTACATAAACAGAAAAGCATCATCTCACCTTCTTTAGGCATTCTAATGTATCTCTGAAACTCAGTGCAAGGGGCTTTCCCATATGGCATTTCATCTCGATTCTCCGAGTTCAAAATCTAGAAGGCAAATTTTCATGTTAGGAGCTTGAACTTTGTGAAATAGGCATGACATTCACTTGAGCACAAATATAAGGAAAAGGTCAAACACACCAATGGAAGGTCAGAAATAGCATCCCCAAGAACAAGTGCCTTTTCAAGATTGCGACATTGATTTTCATCATAAGCAACCATGTTGCGCTGCACATTTGATTTGATGTGTTTTATAGCTATCAAAACTAGTTAGACTTTAAAAAAATCCAAGATTATGAACATAAATAAAGTATTAATTAATCACCTCCCATTCATTTGGGACACCACCTCTAACAACCACATCATGTGTTGGTAGCGGATATTGCGGGAGTTTCTACATTAACCCAATGCAAAATTGGCATTAGTCTGTCAGAAATTGAAGGATTGAAAAGCACAAAAACAAAAACATAACATACCTCAGATGGCTTTGCTCCCCACAAGAAAACACGCATGCGAAATTGTGGGAGTCCATAACATCCAGCTGCCATCATACCAAGCCTTGCTTGATAATTCATATGTATCAAACGGCTCAAGGCATAACGACCAAGGAATCCATTACAAAATTTAAGAATATCAACAACATTCTCCATCAAAACATATCGTGGCCTCAAAAAGTTTACAATGTCCATGTATACAACCATTTGATGGTTTTTTGGATCATCGAGAGGAGCTTCAACATTTCTAAATCTATTGAATCCACTAGCTCCTTGGCAAGGAGGGCCACCACAAACAACATCAACATCACCCTGCCACATTACATTCAAAAAAGCAGGAAAATTTCAAGTTTGGGAATGGTATGTGCTATTAATACAAGTTTCTTAACACAAACTAAATAGGAAATAATGCTATATGTAAGGGAAATAGAAAATAGTAATAACCCATTCATAAGCTTACTGGTAGAGGCAAACACTTTTCTTTTGCACTTTTTACCACAAACTCCTTAATTTTTTCTTCACATTCCCTACAAAAGTTGAAGTACATTCCACTAGTCAGGTAATGCACTACAAGCAATCAACATTAAGAATATTATAGATCCAACAATGTATGTTAGACTCACCCCAACCCTGCCAAGGGTTCCCATGTATCCTCACTTTCATCATAGCCTTTCCAATGCACCTAAATCAAGGGAATCATAAATGTAACTTCAATGGCAATCCAAAAGAAATGAAATAGCAAGTGCATATTAAAGATGTAAAAACAGGAGTTATAACCTTGTACAAATGTCTTTAACTAGTCAACAAGAAGACAACTTTTATATTTTATATATTACGTGTAACACAAGCATCAATTTGACAATCAATTGGCATCCATCAATGATTCACCAAGATACCTTCAATTCCAGCCCAGATTTATTCTCATTGGTTGGATCAACATGTCGAATGTCAAGCAAGTGCTCTACTTCAAATTCACCTTCTTGAATATCAGAATCAGAATCAGGTTCCTCTTCTTTTGGAGTTTCCTTAGCCTTAAGTGGCGTTCGCCCACGAGGGATTGTCTTCTGATCATCAGGTTGACAGTACTTTAGACACAACTTCTGCCATTCCCTAAGCATCTCCAAGAAATGATCAGCAGATTCATTGCGAACCTGCAGCAACCCAACCATTTTAAAAGTGTAAGCAATTTGGATCAAAAAACAGCATATGCAAGCTATTAAATGTTCTTAAAGGCAAAGGAAATCTATCTATCAACATTAACAAACCTCTGTTTCTGGATGATTATGCTTCAAACTCTTGCAGGCAGCCTCATTCAAATCCAGTGCCCATCTCTGCAAAATTCCATACAACAAAAGCCTTCAGTCATTAATAGTTTAGAAAAAGGAAGTACACAAGGTCCAATCAACAATAGCATGTCAATGATTTTATCCTAGCATAAATAGTAGTAAATTAGTTCAACTTGCCGTGACAAGGTTGACACCCGAAAGATTTGCACCAAAACATAATCCAGTAGACATGCCACCACATCCAGAGTACAAATCGAGCAACTTCAACTCAGGTTTGGAAGCAATATTTTTCTTAATGTGTGTCTCACTTTCTTCCTTAATTTCAGATATTCCATTCACACCAGTAGAAGAAATTTCAGGTTTGACCCTGCAAGCTTTCCTAGAACTTCCATTACTCTGTACCTTGCTTTCAATTGTTCCATTCCATTCAGAGGGAGATATTTCATCACACACCTCTGAGGTTGAATCGCTGGTTGCAGGAACAGTTTCTGAATTTACAAAAAAATTGACATTAAGAATCTATCTTTAGCATTTAAGCATTATTAAGGAAAAATGAGGGAACTCTACAACAATCTACTGACAGCGATGACCATTAATCAAACTTACCAGGTGGCAGAACATAGAAGGTTGTATAAGCCAAATCAAAGCCCATATCATAATAAAAGTCACATGGTGGTATTCGCCTTTTCTCTTTCTCTGAACCCATCTGCAGGATAGAATTAGAAACATGGTGCTGATAAGTGATACTGCCTTTTACAGCCATAACAGCTTCAATATAATGCAGATTCCTTGAATGGGCAGCTTGTCAAGGCTCAGTGGCCAACTCAAAGGTGTCAATGATTTAACATCCCAATACAACAAGTGGAAAACAATACTTTCACAAAATCTAAAATGAACTGAGATAAAGAAAAAGTAACTATCATACCTACTAGCATAACTATCTTCAGAAAAATCTATGCAGAATATGCCAAGAGATAATTATTATATTTTGATCATCTATTCCACTTTTATTGCCTCAGATAATATCTCTCAATATCTTCTACTTAATTTTTTCTAAAGATAGACAATCCCTTTTAACATCTGTTTATACAATATCCACTTCAAGTTTTAAAAAACAATGATTTTTTATTTACGATTTACGTTCCAAAAAGTTTCCAAGACATGGGGACAAGGGGGGCACATCTCGGAGGCAAGATTTTTTAGGCCATTTTTGGTGATGGCAAAGGGGACATCCATATAAAAACATGTATACATTATAGAATCATTCATCATATTGGCATATATATTAAGAATCTTTAAAACACAACAATCACCATGTTATCAAACATTGGATGCAATCTTGTGAAAAGTTAGTCTATATACCTTCATTGAAACCCCAATAAATATCTCAAAGCATGTATCATTCAGAGTGCCAGACCTGAGGAAACATCCCCAAACCACCCCGATCCCCAAGACATCCCCATGTAACAAAGAGATTTATTTTAATTATTTAATAGCTAATTATTTTGGTTGCACATTTTTTATTAATTTTATTTGTCAGCTCTTCAATAGTTTTTGCTAACAGACTTAACCGCCGCTGCCATTAAGTTACACCTATCAGCATAATGATCGTTAAGGTCATGTTTATAAATGGAGGTAGTAAAATCTCAGTTTTCATATATTAAAAGCATATCATGTATTATAGTATCTGAATGCAACTATATTACAAGCTGTTCTAGAGGAAGATTTCATGAACCACCAAGCTTCAAAACAATTGCAAAAGTCACTCAGAATTATATTGCAACATAAAATCAAGGTCTTGCTCCACAGTTGTTTGGCAAATCCAATTCCACAGAAGACAAGCAATATTATAATCAAGGAAAAGTACTGCAAAAGCCTGTAGAAGTAACTATTACTATGTTCCAGTGTTTCCAAGATGGGAACAGTGGTCCAAGGGCCTTTTGGGGGGGTCAGTGGAGGAACAGCACTATATATATATATGAAATTTTAAAATGCATAAGAGGAGAGGAGGGCAGGGTTGGGCAGAGAGAGAGAGAGAGAGAGCAATATAACATGACACTGTTAAATTGATGATGATGTCTACAGAAGCCTGCATGACAAAAAAAATTTGCTTATTCCCACTTCTCACACAATACCACACTACCAAACCATGGCCAATACACCTTTAATCTCATTTGCAACCAACAATAATAAATGACTCAAAAAAAAATTGAGACATTTTTGAACAATTAATAAGAAATTCAAATTACAATTGCTCATGTTAAATGTTATATATCATTAACTATGAATCTGAATCCTGAGATACTTATTGTTATACTACACTTGCTGGTACCACTAGTCATGATATATAACATGATACTGCTACAACAATGTTGGATGCTATCTGCATAAGCCTGCATGCCAACCAAATTCCAAAGAGACAGTTGCCGGTACAGGTACAAGAACCAGGTAGGCCAGAACAAGCAATTTTTTTGCCCTTGGTTACAGTATGTTTAGGTATGTGTGTGTGTGTAGACACACATGCACACAAACTAAGTTTCCATAGCCCATGATACTATGATTGAAGGCTTCTGGATTTTAAATGTGTATCTTTTTTGAATCAACATTTCAAATCATACTCCATGATCCATCATCAAGATAGTCAGATAGAGAAGAGAAATGAGGGAATAGCATACCTAGACCAACTAAATAGTGCAGGAGTGGTGTGGGGTTAGATGGGTCACACAAGAAACAAAAGAAAACATAGGACAGACAAGGAGGAAGAAATTGAAGTATAGTATCTATTAATAATCCAGAAGCAAAGTTGCATGGACACAGACACGGATACAAATACGGATACGGTATCAGATACAGAT
>MU224127.1:2106590-2147479 GCA_018584345.1 Thuja plicata
CACATATTTAACACAATTTTCTAAGTTACTAGAGGAGTTTTTCATTAATTCAAAAGCAATATAGACACATAGTGTTAGGCACAATTGGAAAATTAAGTTTTTTTGGGCACACATGGGTATAATATTCAATGTGTTTCTGGGCTGTATCAGATACATATCCAGATCAGATACGGGGATACGCACGCCTGGAGAGGGACAGAAGAGTTTCTGGCAACTAGGTCCAGAAGCCTTCAAGCACGCACACAACACAAAAATTAAAGAAATATACAGAATTTTAAAACTAAATACATTTGATAGTATCATACTTCATCATTGATCAAAGCCAAATGCCAACATGGTAGTGCTAAAGATAAATATTAAATGCCAATTGATAGTAAATTATTAAATATTTCTCTTTATCAAAAGCCACTTAATAGTGATAATCTTAGTTGTCTATGTTCTTCATTCTGGCCCCCACTCCCAGACACCCTTATTGTAATCAAATTTATCATATGACAAGAAATCCCACTAACTAGTAGGGGTTTGGGAGTGGAGACCCTGATCGGTTTGAAGTGCACCAATGATAAGCTGCACAAGATGTTAGACGTGAAAAAAAGAGAGTGAAAAGAACAGAATTATCATTGTATTGGGCTTATTGTAATCAAATTTATTATATGGCAAGAAATCCAACTAACTAGTGGGGGTTTGGGAGTGGAGACCCTGAACGGTTTAAGGTGCACCAATGATAAGCTGCACAAGATGTTAGATGAGAATAAAGAGAGTGAAAAGAACAAAATTATCATTGTATTGGGCAAAATGATGCTTTATGGGGCATTTTAGGGATTTTGGATGCAAAAAAGCCAAAAAATGTCTTTTTTGTTACTTGTTGGCGCTCAATGCATTTGGGGTACATATCTGGGCTTACCAAACACCCATGTACATACCTAGATGTGCCCAGACATCCAAGCACATGCCCAAGGCAGACCCAAGAAAACTTGTATCTAGTTGTGCCCAATACAGGTGCAAGAGACCTTAAGGCTGTACCCAGCAACAAAACAAAAAGAAAACATTTTTTTGCACTTCTTCCACACTACCAGTGTACCAGACCATGGCCAATGCACCCTTAATCCCATTTGCAATTGAGAATAAAAACTGAATCTAATACCATACCAAGAATTTTGAGGTTTGACATTTTTTAACAATAAAATCAGAAATCCAAATTCAATTGCTGTTTTACTGATGTCATGATATATTTAGGGTCTTAATTTTATTAATGGTATAAACAACTTTTTAATAAAAGCATTATAAAGTTGCTTTGCTATTCAGGATACGTAACCATCCCTAGGACAATCAAGAGTCCTGCCCAAAAGCATCAGAAATGGCCAGGCATTCCCTAAATGTTTTCTGTCACCCCCTAAAATTAAGTACACATTTCCAAGACATTTCCAGAACTTGCTTGTAGAGGGGACGGTCAAGGGATAGGTACAAGGGTTCAAGAGATGCCTACATTTTATTCATAACAGAAGAGCTGATAGAGGTCAAGATGTATAAATGAATGAAAAAAGCATACAATTTTATACCATGAGCAATAGAGGCTTAGTGAGAATAAATTGCACATGCCTTGTTGGGAAAGCAAATTCCCATGGGAATTTGAGAGACAAAAATATGAAAACCTTCTAAAGAAAGGTATCACATAAAAAGCATGAAAGTCAAAGAAATAAAAATGTTGTGGTTGGAGATGGCAAGAACGTGAATTAGTGAGCCCAAATCACAATTTGAATGCAATGAATACCAAATGGCAGTTCTCATGAATATAGTTAATATTATACAATACACTATGCTTTTAGTATTTACAGTTATTATCATAGAATAGATATCTTATGACTGATTAAATTCAATGAGAGGGTGTGTCGATCAACAAACATACCACTGGAGGCACTTGAACAACATTGAGCTTTGAGGTGATGCATTCAAGCAAATTGTCATCCTTTATTTTAGACAAAAAGACTCTTTTTGGCTCATGAATAGAAGCTTGTGTTTTTATGGCCTGGCAAATGAAAATCACAAAAATTAGCCAAGTAGAAATAATTGTACAGCTCCTACTAATAAGCGTAAGCAGTTTGAACAAGAATTGCAAGATTCTTACTGTATCTTCTGCTCGGTAGAACCATTGAGAAGTAAAATGATGGTGTCCATCAGCTGTCTCAAAAAATTCAACAATTCTACCTATATAGTCTGGTGCACCATCTTCAGCCTGTAATGACCAAATTGCACAAGAGGAAAAGGGCTAAACCTTTAACACTTCAAAGATGTAAGATGGGTGTTTCAAATGGAAACTTGAATGTGCATAAATAAGAACTAAAAACTAGCACATCTGTAAGCGGTCTATCTACAAAAATGTTTACACACTAGTAATTTGAGGACAATTAACCGGACAACTCAGATGAGGATCTAATATTAATAAACACTTGAACCAAAACAACTTGCATAAAGACATTTATCCACACATGACCTATATGGCCAATAAATCAAGGTCTTAAATCCACAATCCATGCAGTATATCTAATTGATTTCTTATAGATGCTTTTAACATATTACAAAACAATTGTATATATATTTTGAATTTATCAAGGTTTCAACTTACAATGGTTATTATTACTTGATCAACTACATCTCCTATTCAAATTCTGGAAACCAAGATAAAGTGACAAGCAAACATGTTTGAATCATGTAAAGCAAAGACCGAGTTATAACAATTGTACAAATGGTATTGGCAACAGCCCTTTTACTAAAAATGCCAGCTCAAGCCATTTAGCATTAACAATTTGGTATCAAACTGGTGAGTGTGATCTCTCAAAGTCTAAGAAGACACCGTTATCCATCTATTTCCTTCACAACATAACATTTATTCAAAGACTTGTGTAAAAGCTTCAATCCTAATAGCAAAGTAAAACAAGTAGTAAAGGCATTTCTTACTTGCTTAACCGTAGGTGTGCAAGCCAGGACACACCCCAGACACCAATTGTGTGATTAAATAAATTACAAATGTGTTTATATTCAGCCAAATAGAAGAGCACTAGACACGTCCAAATAAAGTCCAAGACCATGCACCCATCAGGCTGGCAATGAGCATAAACATACAAATGTGCATGTTCTTAAATAATAAGAAATAAAAAAAAAAGGTTCTTAAATAGTGCAGGTACTAGGTCATTTTATTTATATGTGAAGCCTTTTCGCTGAATTGCTGTTTTCACTATCTTGCTTAGTAAGACAAAGCATCTTCAACTAGTTCGAGTGATTAAGCATAGGGGAAAAGTGCAAAAATAAATTGAAAGACAGATATTTATAGACATGTAAATCACTCTTACTTGCTCCGCAAGCATTATCATATATATCTTTATTTTAACAAAAGCGATATGCCAGGAAAGGAAATTCCAAATAATGACATTTTTTAATATAGAATGACCTAATATTTTAGGGGGAAAACTCTAGCAATGCTGCACTGAAATATAAAACTTTTTAAATTGGATCCTTAAGATTTTCTTGGAACGTGCCTACTCTACACTGATTTACTTTGTTTCTAACATTTGCAAGACAATGAGCTAGCTTTCTACAGTTTCAAGGCATTATCAAAAACTACACCGCAACAGTCATGCAAAAAGTACCCAGAAGTCTAGGCTCGTAATATAGAAATAAACAGAGTAACCACTGACCTTAACAAAGGCACAGTCGCCCAGATTATAGAGGACCCCATCAACCCGAGCTTGCATATAATGGGTCTTTGCCTTCAACATTATCTCCTCACTGTTGTCCCTGAATTTTTCACACCAATAAACAACAGAAGCCCACCTCAGAGCAGTAAATGCATCAAAACAGAGTTGAGGAAACAACAGAGAGGGCTGGAAAGGGGCAAACAAAGAGAAATCATACCCATCATCGACATTGGGCTTTGTTTTCTTATTTTTCTGCAGATGGTCAAAACAGCAACATAAAAATGTAAATGAAGCGATCGCCAGAAATGATTAGCCCAACATTCGCAAGCATTTGCACTAAAAAACAAAACCCCTCTTAACCCGCCCAAATTAAAAACCTTGTTCTTTTCAAAAGAGAAATGATTAGTGACAGAGCCGCTAAAGTTTTGAGGAAAACTAACCGTGTCCTGGTACCGCCAGGGCCATTTGCTCTGCGCCTCGGCCTTGGGGACAGGCGATCCGATAAGGCTGTCGCTCCCGGCCAACTTCGCGAGCTTAGGCTTAGCAGCTGAAACACCATTTCTCTCAGCTCCCTTTGGCTTAGCGGCGGAAGTGCCATTTTCCTTAGCAGCCGAAGCGCCATTTATCGTAGCAGCCGAAGCACCATTTTCTTTGGCTGCCGACGCACCATTTTCTTTGGCGGCCGAAGCACCATTTTCTTTCACAGCCTTTGGCTTAGCGGCGGGAGTCCCATTTTCTTTCGCAGCAGGGGTACCATTTTCCTTAACGGCAATGGCGCCATTTCCCTTATCAGCCTTCGGCTTAGCTGCTGGAGTGCCATTCTCTTTAACGGCCTTTGGCTTAGCAGCGGAAGCACCATTTCCTTTAGCTGCGGGGGTGCCATTCTCTTTAATATCGCCATTAGCAGTCGGAGCTTGGCCCTCCAGCTTCTGTTTTTTGGCCGAGGAGACCGCAGCTTCGAACTCTGCTATGGAGTGTCGGGTTCTCTTGGCAGGTGACATTGTTGGGAGCTGAGAGAACCCCTAGAAAATGCAGGAGAAAACAATGGGCTCTCCAACCTCAGCTCAACGCAATCCCCTGTGTAAAGAATGTCCGTAGAGAGTTTTAGTGGGGTGAGTATATAGCAGGAGGGAAAAAGTATCTTCTACGATTTCAAAGTGATCCCAGCGCGGGAAGCAAATTGGCTCTATTTTGGACAATCTCTATTCTCCATTTATTTAATCTCCTCGCAGATTGTGCAGATTTTTTCGCCGTACTTAGTTGCTCACTTTGATCTTTCGTCTTCTCGCTCCAAAATTCTATGATTTTTTCAGCACACTTTCGACTTGCTTATAAATAAGGGTTTTTTCATGCAAAATTATTCAATGTTGAGTGTGAATTGGTTTAATTGGACCCACAACAAGTGGCCAGCAATTTTCTTAGGTTGCAATTGCAATGCTAACTTTGAAAACTTAAAAAAAAAATTAAAAAAATGTTTTAAAATTCAAAAGAAAAAAAAGATTTATTTGGCGCCATGTTTTGAGATTATTTGATTATGGCAGATTATTCATTCATTTAAAGGATATGTTGTATTTAATGCACAATTTTTTTTCATCTACAAAATCTATTTCATAAATAATTTATTATGGATTTTGCAAATCCCATATTATTGTATTGTTATAACAATAAAGGGAGAAAGTATAAAGTGAAAACTTTGTACTTCTCTTTTTCCATTTTATATCATTTAGTACATCACTTTATATTCTTAAGGGCATTCACTTAGAATTAAACAATTTGTTTATATATTTATTTATGAAGTGTATCAAAGTTTTAAAAGTTCTTGAGGTGTGTGTTTAGGGTTATGTGTTTAAATCGATCATCCTAATTGATTTTAATCATCAAATATTGGGAGAACATTGAATCTAAGCATAAGGTTGTGATCCTATAAAAGGATGCTTACTAAAATAGCTTGACGAATGTTACTTTGAAATTTTAGAAACTTTTATAAGCATGAGGTTGAGTGGATTTTTTATAATTGACAAGCTTCAAATTTTCAAGAAGGTAGTGGCCTCATTTCTATTTTTTAGGCTTTTTACCAACAATGAATGTTTAAATTAAAGATCATATAGCTCAAGCATAAAAAAATATTTGTAATAATTTTTAAATAGTATATGAATGAAATGTGGCAACAAAAATTTGCTAAGCTAGTGAGAGAAACTTTTAACCCCACCCCAAAGACACCAACTTAATCTAAAATCTAAAAAGTAGATGCTCTTATTTTCTTACACAAGATTCTATTTTATCCTATAGCATTATTTTCTTCTCATGGAACTCCTACCCCATAAAAATAGTTATATTATGCATCGATGAGACCCCTTCCTAATACAACATATGAGACATTATACTTTTAAGTTCACTAATGTAAATTGTGTTTAGTATTGTAATGGGAAATAAATCCACCCTTCAAAAAATCTAGAGATATATAATTAAATGCAATTAAAGCTTCAAAATATATGAGTTGAATATGTTAATTGATTTCAATGAGTTAGTTGAAACTAAATTTAGAATTGTACCAAAATGAAAAAAAATCATTATGATTTAGGTGTCATCAACTTTGTAAGACCTTTAATTATTTGTTCCCTTGTGCTATTTGTAATTACCCATAATAGGTGAAATTGTTTAACCATTGGTAATGAAAGAACTTTTGTAAAGGAAAAGTAACAGTTATTGTTTGTCTTCTAGGAAAAGTACAAAATAGCTAGGTGCCCCCTTTGGAATTTCCTATTTTGAGGTGCTTGGTCACTTGTTAGGAGTTGCAAGTGCATGTATGATGGTTCTAAGAGTCATAATGAGTCCTTGTGACAACATTTATGATAGAAGATTGTCTTGGTCCGCATGCTCAAGTTGGCTAGATGTCTTATGCCAATTGTAATAAGCATCTGTAAGAAGTGATTTTCGGTGATGTCGTTAGATTTTTCAAGGTGCCTTTGTTTCTTGTTACTTAGTGATATCACGATGGTATTCACTCCTTGGAGTTTCTATAAATTGGGGCCTTAAGCTAGTTTTTTCATATAGTTTTGTTTTGTTGTGCAGGTAACATGGTGATGTCAGATTCTAAAAAGTTATTCAAATAAGTGTATTGATATTGTAATTTCTCATTGGATTAGTAATATACTTGTCTCTCTTTTTGTGGTGGAGTTTTTTTTAAGTTATGAGTTTCTACATTTAAATTTGGTGTTATATGTGTTATAGTTTTATTTGTATATTCTTGATTCTACAATTACTTTCTTTAAGGGATAATATTTGGATTCAAGTTTGCAATTACATTTGGTTTAAGTTCATATTGCTAGCTTTCTTCGCCTTATTTTATAACATTAAGTATTAGAGCTAATGATTCTATTGAGGGAGGGGTATCTTTCTCTTAAGTTCTGAAGATTTTTTGCTACAGTGAGAGCTTTTGCTTTGTAGGTTTTTTGCAAATTTGTTAAAGAGTGTATATTGTGGCCTCTACCTCTCATCACAATATTGAGAAGTTCAATGGCATTGGTTATGAGATGTGGAAGTAGAAAGGGGAAGATCTTCTTGAAGACAGAGATTAGTGGTTGCATATTTTAAGAGAAAAGAAAGCAAAAGATAACACTTTATCAGATGATGCTTGGAAGATGCTAGAAAAGAAGGCACAAAGAACCATGCATTTGTGTCTCACATACTCTATCCTCGTACATGTCTCTACAGAAGACATTGCTTACAAGCTACAGAGGAAAATATGTGAAATATATCAAACTAAGAGTTTGTTTAACAAGTTATATCTCCAACAATATTTGTATTTTTCAAAATGAGGGATGGTGATTCTATTATTGAACATTTGAATACTTTTAATTTTATTATAAGTGATTATAGCTAATTGTGTTCAATTTTATGTCATATTTTAGCCTATTTTATGAGCCTTTATACCCATCCCACTATTCCATTTCCAATACAATATCATACAATTTTATCACCTTTATGTTGCGTATGATTACATATTTATAAGAGGTAATTAATATAGTTTTGAGATCAAATTATGAGAATTAACTATTGATTGTATTTACTGATAAGCCTTGTTATTTCAAGCCATGAAAATAATATCTTTCCTCATGTAGATTTAAGGATCCAAATCTTCCTTCCTATCACTTTTCGGTCAGGAACTTCTATAGTGCTTTTCAACCAACTATTTACTTTTATCAAATTTTCAAAAGGGTGATGCCAACCTTCAAGGAGGCATTAGTTACATGTTGATTGTGCACCGTATTAAAATAAGCATAAAGAACCTCTTATGCAGATGTATTCACAAAATATTACCTATTTGTTGTTATAACCAAATAGTTATGACCATGATGGATTTGTGTCCTACCATTGACCGTGTGGTTCTCTCCACCTCAAAACTATTATTTTGAATAGATCCATGATAAAGTATTTTCAATGTGAAGAAAACCAAAATTGTCATTTCCTATTTTCTATTTGTTGTTGTAAGAGAAGCATTTTTTATCTTTGGCCCGTAACAAAGGTTGTATGTAAGCCATTCTTTTGTTTGTTGTAAACAAAAATAAACTATGCCATTTTCTTTCAATTAGTTTCTATTTGTTATAAGCACGACCTTTATATATATGATTCGTTGTAAACAAAAGGAGATATATAATGAACGCAGACTTTTCTGTACGCAAATTTCTATAGCAAAATAGTGCACAGATTTTGTAATATTTGTGGATGAATAAATAATGTTATTATGATCGAAGCAACGTAGAAAGGTGTTTGTTTTATCTCGCCATATGTACTGAGGAGGCAGGATCCACTTCTCTAGATATCTGGTGATTTCTTTTAGATTAAGTGTGTGTTATTATTTCAATTAATTACATGCTTAGGATTGTTCATATTGGCTTAGATATTGTAATTTATGTAATTGTACATAATTCTAATTGATTCTCATGTGTTTCATATTTAATTATTAATTCAATAATTGGTGTTAAGTTTTTTGTTTTAGAGTTTTTTGTGTGTGCAGATCTTGTCGTCGGGAAGTGAGAGTTCCTGTCGTCAGTTTTATTTCAGTTTGTTGTAGGTTTATTTTTGTGTTTTCTAATTGAATTCATCTCCACTTGGATTTATATCTTCATCCCTTGAGCAGATAGCCACTGTACCTTTCATCAATCTACAACCCCAGATTGACATTAGGAGCAAGTTGAATTGGTGATTAAATCTTATCAATTATTCGTAATATTGGAACTGTATTTTGTCTCTGCAATAAGTCATCTTGCATCAATAGATAGTGGTGGTATAGACTAAAGATGGAAGATTTTGTTTCTATACTTCTTTCAAATGAGATGAGGATAAATACCACAAATGTTGGCTCCTAGGGTGCCTTGCATATTTGAGATCCAAGGAGAAAGGGCATAAAGGGGATGAAAAGAATGACAAGTATAAAGGACGCTCTAAGACCTCCAAAAAGAGAAAAGTTAAGTGTTGGAATTGTGGTAAAAGAGGACATGTGAAGGAGTGTAAGAATAAGAAAAAGAGTACTAAAGCTTCCACAGATAAGTCTTTCATTGACGATGATTCTAATGTTGTATTTATTTTAGCTAACTCTATTAGTAATTATGTTTGGCTTGTTGATTTAGGTGCCTCTTACCATGTAACTCCCCTCAAGTAGTGTTGTTCTACATACAAAGAATATGATGCAGGATAAATTTTTCTTGCTAATAACACCTAAAGGAAAGGTAAAATTGTGTTTCAAGGATTGGAGGGTTATAATCATTGTTAATGTTTTACATATTCCAGATCTTTCAAGAAGTTTGGTGAAGTTACGAAATACCATGTTGAATTTATGAAGCTTCGATACCATGTTAAAATTTGCAACATACGCACCTGCATGATTAAACAATAAAACAAAAATACCTTCAACGAGGAGAGAAACAAGAAAAGAAACGTTACATTTCTCAAGAAGCAAAGATTACAAGATTTCACGATAAATTACAATGAATACAATGTGATGCTTTTATAGAAAAGTGTGTTTCTAAAAGAGTGTCTTTAAAACTAGTGCATGATATGGTAGCTAAAGGTGCATGATATGCATGATATACAAGCTAGATCTCAACTAGACTGAACTAAACTAAATTAGGCTCAAATAAGTGAACTTAAGCTATGCATACATGTGCAAACATGTGCTCAATTATACACAAGAATACTCTCTAAGCATGTGTAAAAATATCAAATGTGGCTAATGCAAAAAAACTATGTAGGAAGCAACATAAATACATGCTTTGACACCACCCCTAAGTGAAACTAAGGGGAAAAAAAAGCTATAAACATGAAATGCAAGAATGGGTCCTGGAAATATTATAAACCATGCACATAATATCACTATATTGATATGGCAGAGCGAGGAGGGCACTGAGGGTTTTGAGAGAGGAAATATTTTTACAAATGGTTTAATCTAAATGCATACAGGGGAGATCGGATCTCTAGATGAGCATGACAATCGCTAGGTTAGGTGTGGGCGGCATCGCAAAAGGGAGGTGAGGGGAGATCTCAGAAATTTTCTACCATTGAAGGGAAGGAAAGAGGCCCTAATCCGGGTAAATGGGGTTTTCCAAGGATTTTTAGTGGCAACAATGGTGGCTTCAAGATGATCGAAGGGAAAGTGTGGAAACCTAAAGGTCCCTTTGTTCCTAATAGATTTCTTAAGGAGAATTTGGCTACTATAGACAAAATAGTGCTCACGCTATGAGTAGAATATGACAAGTGGAAAACGACGATCAACATCTACAGGGCAATATCCTTCTTCATGAAATGGAGGGAAGGGTGAAAATATTTTCCTAGGATCCAAAAATGGTGTGATGAGAACTAGGGTTCTCATTACTCCCTCAAATCCTTGTCGAATGGTTTCTATTAGGTGATTGTAGGAAGCGTGTGTGAGAATTAGTGGGTTCTTTAGGATGCACCCTTCATGATGGGAAGGATAGGGTTTTTTATTAGAGATTGGATGTCAAACGTTAATCCAAAGAAAGTGGTCATGGAGGAAGTGTCAATTTGGGTAAGACTTTACAACCTATTGCATGAGTACTAGAATGAAGAGACATTAAATATGGCAGGGGACAAACTGGGGAAGTTTTTCAAGTTAGATGAGGCAATAGAGAAAATAGATCATAGCATATATACAAGGATTTGTATCACTTGGAGACTGCACCCTCCACTTCCTCGTGCCATAGATATTTGGTCGAGTGAGGGTGTATGGTGGAAATAAATTGAAGTAGAAGAGATTGTGGAACAATGTAAGAAATGCAAAGAGTGGGGTCATAAAATGGATGAGTTTTTAAGAGATCATAAAGGCAAGGGTGCGGTGCAAAATGTGGTAGAAGATAAGCTTGTAGCTATGACAAAGGATTGTGATGTGGTGGTGTATGTTAGAATAGGTAGAAACCTAATCTCCCAAGAACACCTGCATGCATAACCCTATCACATGGAAGACGCAAAGAACAAAAAGCAAGAAAAATCTATGGAGGCCAAAAAGCCAGAGGCATCATATGCACATGAAAATAATATGCTATTATGAACAATTGTCTTACAATCTGATACAATGCGTTAAGAAATACAAAGAGGTGATTCCTTAAAAAGGAATCACGAAACCCTAAAAGGGAAACCCTAAGGTTGGCTTAAGCAACTATAGTGAATAGGTGAGTTAGTAATTAGATCAAAATGATTTAATTAATAACCCAAAAGACTATTACTCTAACACCCCCCCTTAAGATAAGCTTAGGGAGAAGCAAAACCTAAGAGACTACTGTAGAAAGCAGGAAAGAAGGGTCCCGACAACAAAGGCCTGATAAAGTACCCAAGTACAAGAAATCTCTGTAAAGCGGGGAAATAGGGAAAACCCAGTGGGAAAAACTCTACCCCAAAAAGAGATGAACTAGATGAAGGAAACAAAACCTCCAACCTAGGGAAAGTCCCAAAGAAAGGAACAAGAAAGAGCATGTATAACATCTCTGAAGCATGAAGCTGCAAACACTGTCAGAAGTAACTACTAGAACCCCCACTGAAATAGTGCATGACCAGGTAGAGAAGACAAAGTCTGAAGAGCTGATCAATCGAAGAGGTGACCTCCAAGAGTAGGAATGAACGAGTGTCTATATAGTAGATGATCCATCTCACCGAAATGCATAGGTGCTTAGCCACTGCATCCGCCTAGTACATAGGAACAAGAACTGAATACGTAGATCACTCAATCGAACCAAGGAAGCAATAGTACCAATAGGTGAACCCCCCCATAATGCTGAACAGGGAGAGGGGTGACAGGAACACTAAAGTGCAATGCCAGAAACATCTGCACGAAGGAGAATCAGGAACACCAACAGTGCAATAGAAGGTACAAGCACAGGATAAAGGGTGGTGTCATCGACACATGGCATGGGCTAATGTCATGGAAGGTACGCTCACTTGACAAAGGTGGATGAGCACAAAAAGGTAAAACATCATAACCCCCCATGGCACTTTATAACTGAGTGCGAGTACAAACAAACACAAGGTGCTCGAAATCCCAGATATACAAAAGTAGGCACTTTATCTTAGTGTGTTTACAGAAAATAGAAAGCTACAAAAGAGAAGCATACAATGCTCAGAAGTCAGAAAGAAGAGTGAGCCAGAAGAACAGAAGAAGAGATCCCAGGGCCTGTAGAACCCAAGTAATCCACCAGAGTGCGAAAGAGAAAAACTCAGAGGAGAGAGAACCTGGAGCAAAATCTGGATAGAAGACTCCTACAACTGAAAAAATCATTGAACCATCTTTCTGACGATATCTGGTTTGCCAAAAACTGAGTCCGAATGAGCAACACATGGCTCCCGAAAGGCAAAAAATAGACATCAAAATTTGACAAAAAAACACTGTCAAAATAAAAAATCCAAAAAACCTAACCTCCATAATCAAAAATATCTCAGAAAGAGCTTTCTGACGATATAAAGAAGTCCAAAAAATACCTCTGTATGCTCCAGATAGAGCAAAAATAGCGTCAGGGGGTCAGAAAGGCTCCAAAAAAAGGTTTTAAGCCCCTGGGGTTGAAAAAAACTAGCCCCTGGGCGCATGGCGCACGCAGGGGGCTTGGAGTGGAGCTCCTGATCACCCATGTGACTGCCGCTAGCAGGAAAAGGGCCCGCGGGGCTAAAAAACCTGTCAGGCGGCGGAGTAGAGCGGTGCCAGCAGAGCGAAGTGGGGTTGGCAGGGTCGAGAGGTAGCGGAGCTGGGCCGGCGGGGGCCGGGTGGTGGGGCCAGCGGAGGAGGGTCGACGGAGCGGCAGAGCCCGGCGGAGGAGGGTTGGCGGAGTGGCGGAGCCCGTAGGGCCGGCGGGAGGCGCAGCCGGCGGGGCCCGTGCGCTAGCCGAGCTGCGGTGGTGCGGCGGCTGCGCGATGCAAATAACACTGGCCGCGTTTATAAACGCATAAAAAACCTTTTAAAAATGAGGTTTTTAATATTTTTTTCTCGGTTTTCGTGCCTATACGGCACTAGAAACCAAAAAAAAAATCATCAGAGCCAAGTTGTCCAAAATGGACAAGTTTCATATGGATTCTAGGGTTTTGGGGTGCTCTAAGCTCAATAGAGATGTACGTTTGAGCCCAAAGTGACCAGAAACAAAACCCACTTCTAAAACCACATGAAAACTCTGAAAAAACTAGAAAAACCTCTAGCTTCTGAATCACTTCAACAAGACACGAACAGAGAGCAACAAGATGGCTCTGATACCATGTTAGAATAGGTAGAAACCTAATCTCCCAAGAACACCTGCATGCATAACCCTGTCACATGGAAGAAGCAAAGAACATAAAGCAAGAAAAATCTATGGAGGGCAAAAATCCAGAGGCATCATATGCACATGAAAACAATATGTTATTATGAGCAATTGTCTTACAATCTGATACAATGCGTTAAGAAATACAAAGAGGTGATTCCTTAAAAAGGAATCACGAAACCCTAAGGTTGGCTTAAGCAACTAGAGTGACTAGGTGAGTTAGTAATTAGATCAAAATGATTTAATTGATAACCCAAAAGACTATTACTCTAACAGTGTCTTTAGAGGAACCTTCGAAGGGGAAAGGCCAAGAAGAGGAAAGGCATGCATGTGGGAATGAAGTTCTACGGATAGAGGATGAAGTTTTCGAAGAGCATCCTTAGGTTTGATTGGAACAGACGTCTCTAAAAAAGTCAAAAGAAAAGGGGATTAGCATCTGCCTAGATAATGGGTTCAACCTTCTTAAGATAGACGAGAAGAAGAACATGCTTGATCTTGATTATCTGCAATTGGGCTCCTTGGTCCCTCCTCTAGCTCAGATGATGAGTATTTTGGGTGATGTGAACCAAGGGTGCAGAAGTATTGCGGAAGGTGAAAGTTTGGAGAAGTCTTCTAAAGAAGTAGAAATTGTGGGAGATATACTTAGGGGAGAAGAAGCTTGGGGAGAATCTATAGAGACATTTAAAGTGTCCAAATGCCCATTACAAAGGAGAATAAGGACTCCCAAAGTAGGGGTTGCTTGGATGAGGATGAACACCTTTCCTTAGTAGAAGAAGAGGAATTTTTGGGCTTGGGAGGAATGGCGGAGATTATGGAGAAGTGCGCTATCAGCAATGACTAAATCAAGATCCAAGAAGTCAAATATAGGAGTTTAGAAAAATAGAGGCAAGAAGTCTACTCAAGAACTCTTGGAAATCGTTGGGAATATGAAGGACCAAACCAAATTGAGATTCACAAGAGACTTTTTCTCTCCTAGTAAACCATGAAGCTCTTTATGTGGAGTGTGAGGCACTGCATTGTGCCTAACAAGAGTCGCCTTATCAAAAGGTGCCTTTATTAGGAGAAACCAAATGTGGTATGTTTGCAAGAAAACAAGTTACAGCAGGAGGACAAGGAGCCATTATTTGATGGAGGATGGGTTTGGAAAGCATCCTTTGGTGGTTCAATAGGAGACTCATGGCGTTTGGTTATATTATGGAACTCAAAATTAGTGAAGGTAAGTGCCTGTAAAATGGTAAGATTGAAACGTTTTCACTTGCAGTACTCTAGTAATTTAATAAATGTGTATGGGTTGATTAAGACTTCAAATTAAAGATATGTTTGGAATGAGTTTTTAAATGTTTTAAGGACTAGGAGTAAGGAAATCTCCATCATTGGGGGGATTTTGATGCCACTCTTTCCATGAATGAGAAAATAAAGTGAGAAAGGTGGGCTAAGCAGTGCTCTGAGGGATTTCCAGGCCTTTGTGTCTAACAATGGTTTATGGGAAATTAAAACACAAGAAGGAGCTTTCACTTGGACCAATATGAGGCAGGGATTTATAGGGATTGCAGAAAAGCTGGATAAATTTTTTTGTGGTTGGTGCTTGGGAATCTCTTGCAATGGTGTTTGAATCAACTATTTTGCCTTTCTCAAGCTTTGATCACTATCCAGTAACATTAATCTTGTAGAGAGATTTTGTGCCAATGAGATGTCCATTCCCATTAGAGAAGATATAGTTTAGGGAGGATGGTTTTTTTTTCAGATGATGGCAAATTGGTGGAATAATGTGCCCCAATGTAGTGGTAATAAGAGCTTTACTTTCTTTAAGAAATTGTAGTTTATCAAAATCAATCTAAAGGTTTATCTAACATGAACCACTTTAAGGACATTTTTAAGGATAAAAGTATCTTAGAGGGGTAGTTGGAGGCTTTGAATAGAAAAATAATCAGGAAAGGCATGGATGGAGTGGATTTTTAGAATGAAAGAGATCTTTAGAGCAAATATGTAGAGATTTTGAGAAGAGAAGAAATATTTTGGAGGCAAAAATCAAGGGAGAATTGGTTGAAATATGGTGATCGTAATACCAAATATTTTCATTTCTCAGTCAAATGTGTCAGTTTCATTAATAGAATTTCTTTAATTTATAACTCTCAAGGACAACGTTTAACTGACAGGGAATACATAAACAAGGAGGTAGTTTTTTTTAAAGGATCTATGGTCCTATAACGTGTCTTATTTGGATGTGGGTGGAGACGAGATCCTAAAAGTTGTTCCAAGGTTGGTTTTAGAGGTGGATAATGTGGCCCTAATGGAGAAAGTGAGTCTAAATGAGGTGAAGAATGTTTTCTTCACTCTAGAAGGTGACAAAGCCCTAGGATCAGACAAATTTCATTCTTTCTTTTTTATCATAAATTCTAGGATGTGATTAAGTAGAAGTTATGGGAATTTGTTGAGGAGTCTAGACATAATGGGTTTGTTCTTAGAGATTTTAACAACACTTTGATTTCCCTTCTCCCTAAGTTGGAAAATATAGAGGTTTTTCAAGATTTTAGGCTGATCTCACTATATAATGTCATCTTTAAAATAATTTCTAAGGTGGTTGCCAACAAGTTAAAAAAGGTGTTGGGTTCTATATCCTGGAAGAACAAAGTGGCTTAACTCCTAAGAGGTCTATTTTTGAAGGTGTGATAATAGCTCATGAACCTATTCATTCTACTAGGGGAGGTAAAGAAACCATGGTGTTTATGAAATTGGATGTAAGAAAAGCGTATAACAAGATTAACAGGTATTTCCTCTTTAGTGTGTTGAGACAATTTGGCTTTTACGATAACTGGATAGCTTCGATCACAAGTTTGATTGCTAATCCTAGGGCTCCAATTATAGTAAATGAAAACCCATAGGGTTTTTTTGAGATTACTCAGGGTTTGTGTCAAGGTGATTTGTTGTCTCCTTTTTTGTTCATCACTATGATAGAAGCACTTGGAAGGATGATTTATAAACGTAGGATGGAGGGGCAGTGGAAAGGTGTTTCAATTGTGAGAGGTGTTGTTCCATACACTCATTTACAATTTGCATACGATACTCTACTAATGGGGGAGGCTTCTCTGAGGGAAGCGCAAGTGATTAAAGGAGTTCTTGACAAATATGCAATAGCATCATGGCAAGAGATAAATTGGTGTAAGTCTAAAATTTTCTTTTTCAACACAAGGCCAAACATCTAGAGAGAGATATTGAAGATTTTAAAGGTAATGCAAGGTGCCCTTCCAGGTAAATTTTTGGGGATCCCCTTATTTGGTGGGTCAAGTAAATCCTTTTTGTGGAATGGTCTTATAGATAATTGTTTCTAACCTTAGCTGGTCGAATTTTAATGCTTAAAATGGTTATTTTTGCAATGCTTATTTTTTGATGGCCTGCCTTAAGATTCCACTGAAGGTAATCCAAGTAGTAGAGAAGAAGATGAGAAGGTTTTTTGTGGAATGGGAAGCAAGATAATGATAAGATACATTTGTTCTCTTGGGAGTAGGTATGCAAGCCAAAGGATGCAGAGGTTGGAAATTTTTGAATGAGGCAATGAGTGCTAGGTTGGTTTGGTATATGTTTCGTAACCCTGATCACAAATGGGTTAGAATCTTGAGAGAAAAATATCTAGACTCAAATGAAAAGTTCGTAATACTGATAGTGGAAGATACACTGCGTGGCTCTACTTTATGGAATTTTATTATGGGATGCAAATCCATGAAATTACAAATAATATTACCTAGAAAATAGGAAATAGAAGGAGGGCAAAGTTTTGGGATGAATCTTAGGATGAGAGAGAGGTATTGTGGGAAAGGGGAGACTTTAAGCTTCTTAGAGCGGCTATAGAGGAGAAGTGGGCGATAAGGTTTGTGATTTAGTGGAGGAAATGATAGACAACCCATACATAGGCTAGAAGTGAAAAAATGTGGATGAGCTTAATGTAAATGCATTTCAAAAGCAGGAACTTAATGATATTTTAGCATCGATGCCAGTGGTGATGACAGGTGAGGAAGATGATGTAATTTGGTGATGCACAAGGAGTGGTGAGTATTTAGTTAAAATTTGTTATTCTATCCTTGAAAATGAGAGAAGTCTAGACAATTAGACAGGGAAGCTATGCTAAAATAAATACACTTTGCCTAAAGTCGATGCATTCACGTGGTTGACCTTTACAGGAAGAATCCTAACAAGGGAAAGAATGAAGAGGATAGGCTTTGTTGGGTCATTTAAATATTTTCTACGTGATAAGGAAGAAGAGACTTTGGGTCATCTTTTTCTAATTTGTGAATTCACTCAAGTTTGTTGGAAATTTGTCACTGAGAGATTGAGGTTCCAATGTCCACTCCCTAATACATTACATGATTGGGATCAAAGTTGGTTCATTCCTAAAGCAAATTTAGTTTTCTCAAAGTCTGGAAAATTTGTTCATCCATAGTGGTATGGGAAATCTAGAAGGAGCGCAACAGGCAAATTTTCCAAGATAAGTATGAATCGACACCTATCTTTTTATCTCATTTGGAAAGAGCTATACTTGAACTTGTAAGAAATTAAAAATCCCAAATTAATTTAGTCAAGAATTCATTCACATTAGAGGACAAAATTTTATGAGCGAGATGGCCTTATTTCAAATTTAGGCTCGTTCAAGGGGCAAGAAGGGATAATCTTTTAGTTGGTAAGGAATTTTGCTTGAAATAGACTTAGCCAAATAAATGTTGGTTGAAAATAAAATTTGGCGAGACCTCTAAGGGAAACCTAGGTCCAAGTGGTGTTGGCTACATCATTGGAGATTAGACAAATAATATCTTGGAAATAGGGGCCAAGAGATTGGTTGAGGGAACTAAAAATGAGACCGAAGTCCAGGTGACTCTTTCAGGGGTTAAGATGGCCAAGCAGTTTAAGGTAAATAAGATACATTTGGAAGGGGACTCCCTGGTTACTATAATGACAATATATAATTGGGCTTCCCATGCATGGTATTTAAACATGTATATTAAGAGAATCAAATCAATTTTAGATGAGTTTGAGAGCTATAGAATCATGCACATGAAGAGGGAGCACAACACCGAAGAAAACACTTTGTCAAAATTGGGAGTTAGATTGGCAGAGATGGGGAATGAAGAAATTATGGAATACTTTAAAGAAGTGGTAGGGGATTGGTTGCATTGGGAGGAGAGATTAAATGTTAATGGGCTTCAAAATTGATGATTTATAGAAGGCCTCAAAGCCTTATTTTGGTAACGTATAGTTATTCAAATTCAAATTTTAAATTGGAAGCGTGGCAATGTTAGCCTTGGTCGACATCCTTGTTTATTTTCCATGACAAGAGAGCTTTTTAACCTGCCTTTATTAATTATGGAAGATGGTATTAGTTGTAAAATGAGGACAAGGTGGCATAAATGTCATATGTGTGGGCTTCTCAAGGCAATATATGGAGATAATCTAGAATGATTAAGGGTTAGAATCCTCTAGAGAGATGAGCGATGGTAAATGCAGACGTTTAATGAATCATAGGTAGACAATTTTTATTTGCATCAAGCATAGCTAAGGGTGGAGTGTTCGAAGAAGTATAGGATATCATGGATGTGAATTTTACCCTAAAAACTTTGCATCAACAACGACCCTTCTCGTAGGAGGTTGAAGGGAAATTTTTGTTCAAGGAACCAAAATTCCTGTTGATTTTGGATATATTGTTGGGGGGAGAATTCATTGTAATTAATCTCATATATAGAGTGAATTTGGATGTGTCTTTGACCGTGTTTGTGTTGGATCTCCAATTATGGACAAAGGAGGAAGCATTATGGGTAACGAGGGCCACTGTTAAACTGGAATAGTTGGAAGATATGATTCCCATACTGGCGGTTACAGAGCCAAGGTTGGGCTTTCTAGTGGAGAGTGGAGATCGACGCCTGGTGAATGGGTTGAGGATTATTTATCAACCTTTTTTGTTGTGGAGTGTTAAAAAAACGAAAGAGACTAGGATATACGAGGCTCGTGATGGATGTGAGTTGTTAAAAGAATTCCTGCAGGAGAAGGAGATAGAAAATAAGAACAGGGAACATGTTCATGGATGAGAGAAGAAGAACAAGAAAAATAACAAAGGTGGTATCCTCATCCTCGAGGGATCCTCATTGGGTTCAAAAATCTAAAAGACTAAGAAGCAATGACTCTGGGAGGAATTGGGAGGAGGTTTTGTTTGATTCTTGTTTCTTATGTCTGGTTAAGATTTAGATGATGTATAGGGTTGCTAGTGTTTTGATTTCCATCGATATGTAATCAATATTGTGAGTCATATAGCTCTTTGTGTAAGGTTTTAATGTATGATATGTCCAATTTTGAGCTTCTCAATAATTTTGTTAGCTTGACAGTCATTGTTAAAGACAACAGTGTAGTTGATAGGTATTAGAGTGGACATGAATAGAGTGACCAATCTCTCCTGGGTGGATGGTAGTATGGTTAAAAGTCCAGGATGTGTAATAGCTCTTTATTATCAATAAAAGATTATATACCACCGATTAAAAAAAAGAACAATTCTTGGAAATAAAAGGTCTGATTAAGTATCCATGCAAAATTAAAGCCTCTCAAAGCTGGGAAAGGAGAAAAACCATGTGGGAGAAAACTCCTCTCCAAAAGTGAGAGACACACTAAATGAAAGAAACAATAAATGTAGAAGGAAGTACTGAGAAGTCTCCAAGAAAAAATGTCCCAAAAAGAATAGGAACACAAAGGACATCCTTGAAGCACAAAGAAGTTGTAGACAATTATAAATTGATAATTTATATAGCGTTGAATGACGAAACTCCTCTAAAATAAAGACAATGATTGAGATCAAGAAGGAAGGAGTCTACATGAATGTCCTTAAACGAAACTACTCAAGCAAAGATCAAATGGAAAAAAAAATGATCACATGCCTATAAAGCAATTCTCAACAAAAATGTCTATTTGCAGTCACAGTCACTATTTGGGCAATAGTGATTGTGGTTTGGTGGTTTGCTCTCAAAAGAACACCATAAGATTACATCTTTATGGTTGAAGAACTCAACAAATGGACTCATAGACATTATTTACATTAAAAATGGTCATCATAGACCTTATTACATGAAATGAACTCAAAACACTAGACCTTATACCATTTGGACCTCATTGTACCATAGACAAGGGAGTGAACTTTTGAAAAAATGCCTCAAAGAAATGTGGTCTCATGGTGATGGAATTCCACAACAAGTGATTTTTTGCGGATTGTGATGACATTCCATCTTCACGAGAAATGTGGTCTCTTATATTTTTCTCATTTATTAAAAAAAGTCCTCGAAGAGATGCAGCATCATGGTCATGGAATGCCATAATGAATGCTATGGATTGTCATGACATTCCATCATCATGAGACCAGATTTATGTTTGATAAAAATGCTTTAGTAGATATGTATGAAAAGTGTGGCAGCATAGACATGGAAGTGAACTATTTGAAAAAATGCCTCAAAAAAGTGTAGTAGACATGTATTACCATCACCATGAGACCACATTTCTTTGAGGCATTTTTAAAAAATAGTTCACTGGCTTGTCATGAGATTCCATCGTCATGACATCATATTTCTTTGAGGCATTTTTTCAATAAGTTCACTATCTCATCTATGTTATTGCTTACTAGTATGATTTGATAGTTTTTTCCAAGCATCCATAGCTTGGTCAAAAGCACCTATTTTAGGCATATGATGTGTAATACTTATGATGCTCAATTGTTGGTGCAAATTACACATGTTTGTATCATTGCTCGTATATTTAATGTTTTGTTTATCAAATTGCAAATGTAATGCTTTTCATGCTAAATTGTTGGCGCAGATTACATGTATATATTTTGTGTGATCATGTCACCCTTGGTGGAAACGAGTTATTGAGTAAAGACATCCTGAACCCTTTTGGTCAGGATCCTACACAACCTAAATAAAGGAAAGACAAGGAACACAAACTATATACAATGTTTATGATGTTATTTTATTGATGCTAAATATATATTTGTATTATTGCTCGTATATTTAATGTATTGTTTATCAAGTTGCAAATATAATGCTTTTGATGCTAAATTTTTGGTAAATATTACATGTATATATTTTGTGTGATTCTGTCACCCTTGGTGGAAATGAGTAATTGAGTAAAGACATCTTGAAGCCTTCGGCCGAGGATCCTGCATAGTCTAGATAAAGGAAAGGCAAGGAACACAAAATATATACAATGTTTATGATGCCATTTTATTGATAATAAACACATGTTTGTATTATTGCTCATACATTTAATGTAATGTTTATCAAATCGCAAATGTAATGCTTTTGTAACTGAATTGTTGGTGTTGATTACATGTATATATTTTGTGTGATTATGTCACCCTTGGTGGAAATAGGTAATTGAGTAAAGACATCCTAAAACCCTTTGGCGAGGATCCTTCACAAACTAGATAAAGGCAAGGTGAGTATTATTCTTGTGGATTGGCAGGTATAAGTCAATACACCCTATAGAAACCCTTCATTATTTGCTTTCTTTCTCTTTACACCCATCTTGGAGTGGGTTAATAATAAGCCAGGTTTTAGCAACTATATTTTGTCAAACCTTTCATTTTTTATCACCTAAACCACCTTGAAATCAACATGGTAAACCTAATTACACTCTCACGGCCCTCTTATATGTAGTAGATTTGTCTACACAACTAGCCTAATGTATAGGGTCCTTGTGTGTATTCATAACCATACTCTACTTCGATCAACTACTAATTCACAATAGCCATAATATCAATCTATAGACAACGTACACATGATATTGATTTGCCTATAATAACTCCATGGTCACTCACTCAAGCACATTTTGGTGTCATCAATGTACCTACATGTTGTATCCATGTCATTAGTCAATTGTTTATTCAACCTTTGCCTCTCTACGATCACTCAATATAAGTTTATTTAACGTTGGCTATATATGATTGATACCACTATCAAGTACTCTTCCTCTTTAGCTCTATAGTAGTTTTTTGGATAGTAAATTAAAACTTATTATTGTCCTTGATTAAGATTTTAGATTTTTGTTTCAGTTTTTTGTTTACGTATCAACTTGTTGTTTATCAAGCTTAATTCAACATGTAATCAGTTTGAAACTTTGATACAAATTGCATAAAATAGAAAATGTATTGGACAACATTCACCAATTATGTAAGTGAAATAATTAGTCTTTAGTAAAATTATGGTTAAAATAAATAACATCATTAGTTGGCGGGCATCATTGAGGCCTCTAATTATTGCGTTTAGATCTATGCAATTTATGATTGTGACTGCATATTACCTTTGATTTCACAATAACAAGTATATTAAAAGGTATTAATGATTAAATGTGATTGAAAGAGATATAAGGGGATCTAAATATTCCTCTAACAACTTTGGATCAGAAGGCCTATTTGTTTTTGGGGATATATTGCACTATTACAGTCATAGTTACTTAAATTTGTGACAGAGTAAACTTGGGGTTACTTGGTTCTAAATCCATGTTGTTCATGCCATGGAAGTAGTGGTATGGTTTACTAGAATAATAATAATTTGTCGAGGGACTAAAATAACCTTACTAATTCTTTGGATAAAGATTCCAAATGGTTCTCGAGGTCTGATTTCTTTGTTACAGTCCTAATTGCCTGAGTTCCACAACTGTGACAGTCATTGATGACCCCTTTACATGAGTCTATATGAATTGGAAGGATATTTTTATGTTGCCTTCAAAGTGTTAAAACCCTTTCTACAGTGCGGAACACACAATGTGTGCAAGAGGAATGAACTGGATAACATTTAATGAGCATTGTCCTCACGAAGAAGAATATGGCAGTCAAAATAATGGACCCATTGAAATAAGAGTGTAACTATTGAAAGGTGATTGTTGTTAAGAGTTGGGAGGATGGAAAAGTGTATGAGGACCCTTTTATATTATATGGAATTATCCCTAAATTGCTTGAAGTCTCTGTCTAGATGCTCACTTTCAAAGGCCCATAGTTATGATAGTCATATGGTTGGAAGGTTTCTCTCTTATTTCAAAATCATTCCTCACCATTGATCATTGTTGTTGTATCTGATGAGTGAAGGGGTATTGTCATAACTAAATAATAAGGTCCCAAGGTCTAAGTCCTTTTGTAGCTTGAATTTCAAATTGGGAAGTGACTATCTAAACAGGGGCATGACAAATTTGTGTTGACATTCCTTACTTTACAAGGCTTAATAGATTGTTTGAGTAATTCAAGTTAGAAGATTAGAGAGTTGGGTTGTGTTTGAGGAGGGTATGATCATATGGTGAAACACAAGTAGAGAAAAGAGATCGTGATGTGGTGCAGGAACACCTAAGGTTAGAAACATTTCTAGGTTAGGAAGCATTTTTGGTTTGTAAGGTGTTTTGTTCCACCATTCTTGTAATGACCGAGGTCAATTGGTGAACAAACACCATATGTTGCTTAGTAGTTGTTTTCTAGTTTAAGTGTGTGTTGAGGTAGCTTATAAACCTTTGGAAATCCCACAAGGCTCTAGCAACTGAAATGGAAAAATGGCACTAAATTATACTAGTGCTCGGGCAACTCTGTTGCTCAGGAATGCTACTTGGGAATCTTGCTTAGGTTACATTAGGTTGCTCGAGCATGCTGTGCGAAGGGCTCAGGAATGTCGCTCGGTAATGTCTCTCAGCTTACACTTGGTGCTCGGGGATGTTGCTCGGTGATGTTGCTCAGGGTTGCTTGCAAATTTTGGGTTTGTTGATTGATGCTCAGGTATTGAAGGAAAATTTTATTTTGACGCTTGTGACTGGTGCTTGGTAATGGTGGTTTGTTGCTCGGTTATGTCGGTTAACGACCCAAGAAACACAGGATGTGATGTTTGTGACCAGCTGGGTCAACTACAACAGCTCTCAGTGTGTCATTTTTTTCTTTGATGGATAGGGACACCTGTTCCAATAATGAGAGGGTCATTTATGGACCGCCCATGCCTTTTGTACAAGTTTGTTGAAGTTGTTGGAGGATGTGAGATATTTTGAAGAAAGAAGCTATATAGTTAGAAGTTTGTATTCGATAGAGTTAGCAGAGTAGATGGATAAGAGATTGTAGAGGATTCTACATGTAGTAGATTCAGATAGCAATATAAAGAGTATTTGGCATTTCCTTCTACAATCTATTATGTGTTCTTTGTGTAGTATGTTTAGTTTAGTTTTTCATGTTGAATCAGTCGATTTAACTTGGAGAGTGAATCTATCCTAATAGATTTTATAGTATGAGATAGTAGCTTAATGGTGAGAACCAGGTCTAGAGAACTTGAGGTGAATATCTTAGTGACTTCCTCAAGCTAGGGTTTGATAATACCCTATAAGGTCCATTTAGATACCTTGAAGCAGAGTCAGGACGACTCTCGGTATTAGAGCAAGTTAGAGAATTGGGCTTGTGTTGTTTGGGTGTGATTTTTAGAAGAGTCTATAAATTAATCCAACATGGTGTCCAATGTAGAGCTAGCAAGAGATGTCAGAGAATAGAGAGAGGAGAACAGACTCCTGAAGGAGAAGTTAGTCGAAATGGCATGCAAATTAGAAGAAGTGCAGCTTCGAACTACAACAGTCAGTGAGCTGACGAGAGAAGCTGACGAGAAGGGTAAATTAATGGCTGAGGAGGACATGATCCCAGAGCCAGACCCTATGCTTCAAGAAGAGCCATTCTTGAAAGTATTAAATGCAATGAATGGTAAGTCTTTAGAAGGTGTGCCTCTATTTAGTGGCAAGATGGATCCATAATTAATCATGGAATGGATAGAAGGTCTTGAAAATCACTTTGATTGTGATAGTGTGACCGAAGCTCGGAAAGTCAGAATAGCCAAGACAAGATTGAGAGGAACTGCTCTCACTTGGTGGAAATTTGTCCAAGATGAAAGGGAAAAATAAGGAAAGAACCCCATAACAAGTTGGAAAGGTATGGTGGAAAATATGAAGGAAACTTACCTTCCTCATGATTATGAAGTGTAGTTGCACAAGAAAAGGCAGAAAGACTTAGAAGTCAGTGCCTATACAGAAGAATTCCATAAGCTGTGCTTAAGGTCCCATGTGATGGAAGAAGAAAGCCTAAAAGTGGAAAGGTATCAAAATGGCCTCAAATGGAGTATTCCAGAAGAGATCAGTCTCTTAAGCCCCAAGACAGTACACCAACGCTATTAACTAGCTCTCAATGTAGAGGAAAAGTTTGAGAAGAAGCAAGATTCAAACAGTAGAGGCAGAGGAAGAGACAATAGAGGTCATAGAGGAGGATATGGAGGAAGGAATCCTGAAGCTAAGAATCAGAGTGAGACCAAACTAACAGAGAATCAAGGAGAATCCAGTAACACTAGAGGTGGTTACAACTGAGGAAAAGGTTCAAGCAACAATTCAAGAGGAAGAACTGATAACCAAGGAAGATGATCTTACTTCTCTTCAATGAAGTGTTATGATTGTTAGCAGTTTGGGCATCATGCAAATCAGTGTCCTGCAAAAATCTCTATTTCACAAGGAGGAGAGAAAAGAGATAACTATGTGCAAGAAGAGTCTTCTAGCAGCAAGACTGCAGAAGTCACCATACGATCAGAGATGGGAGAACATTTGATGGTTTGGAGAGCACTCCTCAAAAAATCCATCAAAGAAGAGCCAAGGCAGAGAAGATCTTTGTTTTGAGTCAATTGTAAGGTACTCGGTAAGGTGTGTGAATTTATCATAGATTCAGGTTCTACTGATAATATAGTTTCTTTAGAAGCTATTGAGAAGTTAAAATTGACAAGGATTCCTCACACTAATCCTTATAGAGTTACTTGGTTAAATAAATATCAACATGTAATAGTTAGTGAACAAGCTTGGATAGAATTTTCCATAGGGAGGTATAAGGATAGAGTTCTGTGTGATGTCATGCCCATGGATGTGTGTCATCTGCTATTAGGTAGACCTTGGCAGTTTGACCGAGTTGTAGTGCATGATGGAGTTGAGAACTCCTATTCCTTCAAGAAGGATGGAATAAATTTTAGGGTACAGTCAACCTTGGAAGAAGAGAAAGAAAAGAAAAGAGGTCCCAACCTATTGTTGATTGGTGAGAAAGAATTCTTAAAGACATTGGAAGAAGAAGATGGAGTAGACTTTGCTTTGGTTTTAAAACCAAAAGGTGAAAAGGGAAATAAGAGGGAAGAGTTACCTTTAGAGATCCAAAGGTTGTTAACTCAATACCATGCCATAGTTAGTGATGGTAAACCAACTATCCTACCACTTGAGAGATCTATTAGTCATCAAATTGACTTTATCCCAGGAGCCTCACTTCTAAATAAAGTTACTTATAAAATGACCCCACAACATAATGCAGAGATTTGTAACCAAATCCAGGAACTAGCTGACCAAGGGTTGATTAGAGAGAGTATAAGTCCTTGTGTTGTTCCCACAGTATTATCCCCAAAGAAAGATGGTACTTGGAGGTTGTGTACCAATTCTAGGGCCATAAATAGGATTACTGTCCGGTATAGGTTTCCAATACCCAAGATAGAAGATTTGATGGATTGTCTTGGTGGCGCTAGATATTACTCCAAGATAGATCTTAAGAGTGGATATCATCATATCATAATTAAAGGGGGAGATGAGTGGAAGACTGCTTTTAAGACTATCGAAGGACTTTATGAATGACTTGTTATGCATTTTGGGTTGTGAAATGCCCCAAGCACATTTATGAAATTGATGAGTGAGGTTTTTGAAGGACTTCATTGGAAAATGGGTTGTAGTGTACTTAGATGATGTCCTAGTGTTCAACAAGACCAAAGAGGATCATATTATACATCTGCAAATGGTAATGCAAATATTGCATGAAGAAAAGTTGACAATCAACTTGGAAAAGAATGAGTTCATGAAGCAAGAGTTGGTGTATTTAGGTCTTGTTATCTCAGAAGGTAACTTGAAGATGGATATCAACAAGGTGGAAGCAATCTTGAATTGGCCTACACCGAAGTTAGCTATTGAAGTAAGAAGCTTACATGGTTTAGCACAATTCTACCGAAAGTTCATCAAACAATTCAGCAAAATCAGTGCACCTATTTTAGATACCATAAAAGGAGGTATGAAAGCCAAGTTACAATGGAATGAGCAAGCTGATGAAGGATTTGAGCATCTGAAAAAAAAAGGATAGCGACTCAACCCATATTGACACTTCCTAGTTTTGACAAATTGTTTATTGAGGAGTGTGATGCTAGTAACATTGTTGTCGGTGCAATCTTGAATCAAGAAGGAAAGCCAGTAGCCTTTCATAGTGAGAATCTCAGTGATGCAAAGAGGAATTATTCCTCATATGATTTAGAATTGTATGCATCAATGCAAGCACTAAGGAAATGGAGACATTATCTCCTTCCCAAAGAATTTGTAGTCTTTACTGACAATCAGGCCTTGAGTTTTCTAAGTTCACACAATAAACTAAGCCATAAGCATATGAAATGGGTGGATTATATACAAGCCTATACCTTCACCATAAAGCATGAGAGAGAGTACAAAAAAAAGTATCAGATGCATTAAGTAGAAGGTTACTCATAGTGCAAGAAGTTCAACTAAGGAGCATCAACATTAAAAGCTTCAAAGCTATGTATCCAGGAAATGAAGACTTTGCAGTAGCATACAAGGTATGTCAAGAATATCAAAATCATTTTCATAGTGAGTATTCAGAGTATACTCTTCAAGAAGGTCTTCTATTTAAAGGAGGACAACTCTGTGTACTGAGAGGTTCCATGAGATAACCTACAACAAGAGAAGCACAATGGTTCATTGAGTGGACATTTTGGGTTGAATAAAACTCTAAAGTTGGTCAAGAGGTATTACTATTAGCCAAGAATGAATCGGGATGTCCAAAAGTATGTAGAGACTTGTATGGTTTTTTAGAAGGCAAAAGGTAATTCATCCAATACAGGATTGTATCAGCCCCTTCCTGTCCCAAATAGACCATGGGAATGCCTTAGTATAGATTTTGTAGTTGGATTACCGAAGACCGAGCAAGGAATGGACAACATTTTTGTGATTGTGGATAGGTTCAACAAGATGGCTCACTTTGTGCCATGCAAGACCACACATGACACATGTTACATAGAAAATCTATTATTTAGAGAAGCAGTAAGGATACATGGATTACCTTTGAGTATTGTATCAGATAGAGACTCCAAGTTCATGAGTCATTTTTGGAAAACTTTATGGCAGAAGCTTGGTACTAATCTCTCCTTTTGCTCAACATATCATCTACAGACCGATGGTCAGACTGAAGTGGTGAACCGAAGCTTAGGAAATCTTTTGAGATGCCTCACCAAGGAGTATCGGAAATCATGGGATCAATTACTTGCTCAAGAAGAATTTGCATAAAATGGTACAGTCAATAGATCCACTGGAAAGAGCCCTTTTGAAATAGTGTATGGGATTCATCCCAAGGGTATATGTGAACTAAGGGATCTTGGAAGCAATGCAGAGAGGAGTGGGTATGCTGAAGATTATGCTCAATACATGGAGGTCCATGACTCAGTCAAAGAAGCATTGATAGAGAGTAAAACTCACACCAAGTAGAAGGTAGATGCCAGGAAAAGAGATATTCACTTTCAAATTGTAGATTTGGTCATGGTGCATCTAAACAACAAGGTTACAAAAAGGAATTCTGAATAAACTTCAAATGAGGAAGATAGTGGTGCAGAGCACCTCCCATTTTGGTTTGAAGATAGGTTAGATGGTGTTTAGGGTTTTTTTAGGGGTCTTTGGTGTGTTTTGTAATAAGATCCATGAGTTTTGGATCCAAATTGAATCATCTTTGGTTGTAAGAGCAAAAGTTACTCATTTTGTTCACAATGTGGTCACATGGTCTAAAAAGTGTAAAAGTTTATATTTTTAGGAAACTAAGGGTTTTGGTCTTCTCTATGGTCCTAAGTGTCCTAACTAGGGTCCTAGGATGGGTCGACATGCATCAAGTTGACCAATTTGGTCAAAGAGCAAGAAATGCTCAAAATTTGCTCAAGCAACTTTTTGCAAAATGTTGTAAATGGGAGTTTGGACGGTTGTAACCACCCATGCTTGGGTATTTGAGTATGGATTAATGATTTTTGAAAGGTTAATGGAGTTTTAGTGTTAGACCACACATGAGACTAATATGTACGAATGGTTTTATGAGTTTTCTTGCAATTTATAGTGTTTTTGCATCTTTGTACGATTGTGTACGGATTGAATTGAGCAATCTAACTCCATGGGAGTGTATATATTTGTACTAGCTTTCTTTTCCATAATCTATTTTTGTTTCAAGTTCAGTAAGTGTAAAGTTACATTAGGATTTAGGCGACTGTGTCTGCAATTTCAATTTGTAGGGTTGCAGGAACAAAAATGGCTCTAACGTAAGCATCCATGGTTGAAAATGGATGAAACAAAGTGGGATGATAGGTTAGGGTCTGTACATAGTGATTTTTTTTTCCTTTTTGTTCTTGCAATTGAACTCCTAGACTTGGAGTGATGCCCTAGGCTGACTACTTGGAGTAGGTGAGCCAAGACAAGGCGAAGATGGGATTGAATCAATACACCCATGATCTTGGATGGACAACTTAGTGGCATGTGTAGAAGACCTAATGTGTCCCCTTGAAGGATCAAAAGGTTACATAAGGTGGATTGGATTTTGAAGAACAAATTGAAGACATTTTTCATTGTCTGGTCCAGAGGCCTAAAAGATAGGCTAAAAACTAGGGCATGGAAGTAATTAGGGTTGTGGGTGTCTTGAGGGACTATACCTTTGGATTATTGAAGTGATAGTTGATATATTTAAGATTCATAAGGTCTAATATAAGGTTTTTTTGGATAATTTGGAGCATTGGCTTAAAAATAGTGAAAATAGACCTACTAGAAATAGGCCTAATTAGCCCTATCTTGGATTTGTGACAATATAGAGGTGAAAAGAGTGACCAAAAGGGTTTTGAACACCTATAATGGACTTTTAAGGTCCTATGAACATAGGCTAGAGCCTAAGAGGTGTGTGGGAAGATCCCAAGCAAGGGTTTAGGGTTCTAGAGGAAGATCTAGTGAAGAATCAAGGTTATTGGCGAACTAGTTGGACTAGTTGAAATTGTGTGAGTTTTGTTGCTTCATCAACTCAACTATACCTAGGAGGCAATTTTATTAGGAGGGTCTAGGAGGCCAATCTTGGTGAAGAGAATATAGTCAGTTTAGAGAACCATTGGATGGTTTGGATAAGTGATAACAACTTAGGGTGAAGGAAACACTAAAACTCTAGACCCTCTACATCAGATAGGCCCTCGTACAATATTGACAAAGTATGGGTCTAATGCTTATAAATTTGATCTTCCTGCAAACATAGGATTGTCTCCTATTTTCAATGTGGTAGATTTGGTATCCTATAAAGGACCAATTCCAGAAGGGGATTCTGATCTAGCAGCAGATACCAAGGATCTCAAAGCACTCAAACTTCCTATTACACCGAAACTGAAGGCAGAGGAGATTTTGAATTCAAGAGTTGCCAAGCAGACTAGAAAGCAGACATATATGGAGAATCTGGTAAAATGGAAAGGACAAGATAATTCAGAGGCTACATGGGTGCAAGAAACCAATTTCAAGAAGTTAGGTATCAATCCTGATTTACTCCAATCACCTAGAAGTTGATTTCTTTTTGTTTGGGGAGTATGGTGCAGGAGCACCTAAGGTTAGAAACATTTATAGGTTAGGAAGCATTTTTGGTTTTTAAGGTGTTTTTTTCCACCATTCTTGTAATGACCGAGGTCAATCAGTGAAAAAACACCATATGTGGCTTAGTAGTTGTTTTATAGTTTAAGTGTGTGTTGAGGTAGCTTATAAACCTCTGGAAATCCCATAAGGCTCTAGCAATCAAAATGGGCAAATGGAACTAAGTTATACTGGTGCTCGGGAAACTGTGTTGCTCGGGAAACTCTGTTGCTCGAGAATGCTACTCGTGAATCTTGCTCGGGTTACACTAGGTTGCTCGAGCATGCCATGCGAAGGGCTCATGAATGTTGCTCGGTAATGTCTCTTGGGTTACACTTGGTGCTCGGGGATGTTGCTCGAGGTTTCTCACAGATTTTGGGTTTGTTGACTGATGCTCGGGTATTGAAGGCAAATTTTATTTTGATGCTCGGGACTGGTGCTTGGTAATGTCAGTTTGTTGCTTGGTTATGTCGGTTAACGACCCAGGAAACACATGATTTGATGTTTGTGACCAACTGGGTTAACTGCGATGGCTCTCAGCCTGTCATTTTTGTCTTTGATGGACAGGGACACTTGTTCCAATGATGGGAGGGTCATTTATGGACCACCCATGCCTTCTGTACAAGGTTGTTGAAATTTTTGGAGGACACGAGATATTTTGAAGAAAGAAGCTATATAGTTATAATTTTGTATTCGATAGAGTTAGCAAAGTAGATGGATAAGAGATTGTAGAGGATTGTACATGTAGTAGATTCAGATAGCAATACAAACAATATTTGGCATTTCCTTCTGCAATCCGTTGTGTTTTTTTTGTAATATGTTCAGTTTAGTTTTTCATGTTGAATTAGTCGGTTTAACTTGGAGAATGAATCTATCCTAATAGATTCTATAGTATGAGATAGTAACTTAATGGTGAGAACCAGGTCTAGAGAACTTGAGGTGAAGATCTTAGTAACTTCCTCAAGCTAGGGTTTGATAATACCCTATAAGGTCCATTCAGAGACCTTGAAGCAGAGTCAGGTCGACTCTCGGTAACAACTAGACTTGGATTCTACATCATGATGTGAGCATAAGTAATTTTGGAGTGTGTTTGGTGATGGGGAGGTTGGTATTGGGGAGTTGTATGCAACTTGGTGTGGTCAGTCTATAGGTCTAGGTTATTGACCTCATTTGAGGGTTTGGCGAATGAGTTAAGGAGGCTTTTGAATGTGTCATGGTGATGTAGTTAGAGTGCATTGTATACCATGACACCTTAAACAACCCCCTTAACTCATGCATCATACCCTCAAACGAGGTCAATAACCTTTGCCCACACCAAGTTGCATACAACTCCCCAATGAAATCCTTCCCATTATTAAACACACATAAGCTACTTGGTTCTCTATTTTACCAAGCCCTCCTTGAATTCCATAACCACGCTGATCTTTGACCAATTTTTCCACACCTTTAGACATAAGGATTGTTATCTCTCTCAAATCTATAAAATCACACCGTCTCCATATGGACAATCCTAACACAACAAGTTTTTCAAGGAGTTATACTTCTCAATGGACTCAAGGGTCTTCCCAAATCAAAATATTTTCTTACACACTCTTGTAACCCAAACATTCTTCTCACTGTCCTAGTGTAGCCCACTACTTGTGATAGTCATATACCTCTTTAAGAGTCCTCTTTGCATGATCCACCTTCTCACCTTAAACTCTAAACTATTGACAATATGAAGGGCTCCCCCCCTTACACATTTCCCATTATCAAATGTAGACACAAACTTGATGCTAACTTTACATGATCTACCGATTTGATTTATTGTTCAATTGTGACAGTCAAGGGCACATATTTCTATGACAGACACAAAAAACACCCATAGTTGGTGAGTTCACTTATTGCCATCAATTTGAACATGTTTGAGGCCATTATTTTAATTTCATGGTTAGTATATGTTATCTTATGCACTAGGTTCCAAATATAAGTCCATTAGAGCCACAATGTACCCATTTGGCCCATTAAACCATGTTCATCAAGGGTAGGTCAAATTAGTCCAAATAGGTGAATGGGGCATATAAATGGTGTTAGGGTTTGAAAGATCCAAAACAATATAAGAATAAACAGTTATATGCAGAAAACAAAAGAAGAATAAAACTTAACACAGGTAACACACAAATTTAACGTGGCTCACCCAAAACTTGGGCTACGTCCACCTACACAGTCGTCCAACCTTTCTTATTACCTAGAAAAATAGTACACCAACATTACAATGCATTATGCATCTCAGCCGCTTATAACATGAGTTTTAGGGCAACCTCTAAAATCGGCCATTTTAGGGTTTTACAATGTTGGTCTTCTTTTTCCCAATATCAACACCCACTACATGATCAATCACCACAATATCAAAAAATGGCGTTCCTAGGTTAATTAAATCATGTTGATTATATTTGCAAGGTTTTAGAGGTCATAACCATAAAGACGTCAAAAGCTACATCAATATTGCAAAAGTTCTCAATGACAACTTTGCAACATTTGTATTAACAAATGATCATTATATGTTATTTTATATAATTTACTATTGTTTAGTTGTACATAACATGTGACAAAGGCAGAGGTTGTCATTTAAGGATTAAGGTTTGTACGAATAGAGATTGAGCTGGTTATAGTTTGCACGAATGGAGATTTCAGGGCTCAAGAGACCAAAATAATTGCTCCGAGTCTTTTGTTCGTGTAACCGCCAAAACCTTTTACACTTCTGCAGCTCATCAACAATGGGGGTCTAAATGAATTTAATAAATCACATTTTCATGGTAATGTATCTTTTTTTAGTTGAGCTTGCACAAATCTATCTATTTTGCACACTTCTTAATTTTTTTTTTGAAGGCAAGCCTTGTGGTCTACGAGGACAACGATGAAGAAGCATGTATCCTCATGTGGCCAGCATTACTAAAAGGGTTAGAGGGGAAGAATTGGTGATTGTTACAAGTTCTAACAGAGCTCTATATACTCCCACGTGATTAGACCCTTGGGATGAGTACTCATCGACGTATTTAAAAATAAATAAAATTAACAATTCGTCAGAATTTTGACTATAGGCCCCAACTTCGTCGTAGGTACATGGGTTCCATTGGAGGCCTGAAGAAACTTGTGTACGTGTTCCATCGGAGGTCCGATGATGTGGTTTGTCAGAATTCTGACGAATGCAAGGACAACTGACTATTCAAACTCTCGACAAAACTTCCATCGGTAATTTTATGAAATATTATTCGTCGAAGGCTTTGACGAAATTATAGCAATGAAAAGTTGGCCGATAATTTTTTGAACCTTAGACACACAACCGTTGGAAGTCCAACGATCGTTCATCAGAAATTGTGTCAAAATGTATTAGTTCTAGCTTAAATTCACTTAGTTGAGGCTAATTTAGTTTAGTTTAGTCTAGTTGAACTCCAGTTTAAGCTCGAGTTTCCATATCACACATATAATGCACCTCTAGCTTGTGTATCATGCACTACTTTGCATATCATTTTTTTAAAATATTTTTCTCTATTTTAAGAGACATGCTTTCTATAAAATTATCACATTGTAATTGATTTTGCAATCTTGTAATTTTTTCTTGTTAAGAAATGTAGCATTTACTTCCTTATAGCTCTCTTTGTGGAAGGTGTTATTATTTTATTGTTTGATCCTGCAAGTTCTTGTGTTGCAAATTTTAACATGGTATCACAACTTCATAACTCAAACATGATATTAGAGCTCCATAACTTCAACATGGTATCAGAGCATGGATTCAATTGGCTCCTTATCAAGATTTGATGGTTTCTTTTCTTAGAGGCATTGTAGAGTCTCTAGGTTCACCTTCTTATGTGGATTTGGAAGTGGGCAATTTTTTATCAACTTTTGGAGCAAAATGGGCATCATATATTTTTTGGAAACTTTCTATTTTGACATTTTTTCATAAAAATTCAATTTTAATTTTTTTTTTTTTTCCATTTTTGAAATCCTCTTCAAACCCTTTTGACACCCAGTTGGTTTTTTTACCATGAATTGGTCATACAAACTCAAAATTGTGCAAACAAGATATCATCGGAAAGTTGATTTTGACATTGATACAAATCTGCAAGTGGTTTTGTTAGATTTTGCACCAATGTTCTATACTAGCCCTCCAAATTCATGCTTCATTTCCATATCTTGCACACTTAGACTTCATTTTTCAAAAAATAAATATCGTTAGAAAGGTGGTTCTGTGCTCTACCTTGATTAGCCATCCATTTTTCTAAATTTTGCTCCGAGTACTTATTTTCTTCAGATTTTTGTGTTTTCACTATCTGATCAATTACTTGGATATTTTTCCACCTAGAATGGATATGTTTGTGTTGGATGATTTCACTCGGGTTATTTTGCATGTATTTCCAATACTTTTTCCTATTTGGGCATTTTGAGCATCTTTTGCATGCACTTCTCTATTTGTAGATGCACTGAGATAAAGTGCCACCATTATTACGCTGAAGGCATCCCTTTTCTAAAAGAATTCAATTCATTTTTCCATCGAGGATTTCAAATACTCAAAACAATGGAAAGACGGTTGAAATAATCATCACCTTTCATTTGCCTCCCATTTTTTGCCCGCACTTGGGAAAGGAACACAGGTATATTCTTATTTGAATTTAAGGACCTAACTTTACCTATTAACGGTCCACGGTGCTGCAGAGAGAGTGCACAACGATTGCACTACCCATAATCGTTGATTCGTTTTCCACGGATTTGTTGTTGGGAACAAAATTGAGGTGTCACTATAATGAATGCTCACATTAATTTCCGTCTATGCAACATTGCAAGATGATTACACTTTGGGCAACCATCAATTAGTTTTCACCAGTTTAAGTGTTCACATTTCACATAGAAACCACTACACTTTACTGTTAGTTTTTCCCCATATTATCAATATTACCCATAATATTGTTACATTTTTTATTTCTATTTACTTTTAAATATCCGCCAAAACAAAATCCGGTGACACGTTTTTATGGGTCTAACAATGTTATTTACTTATTACCATCAACGTGTTAAGTTTTAACTTTTTATATTTTAATTTAAATTATATGTTTAATCATTTTATTATTAATGTATGTTTAATTTTTTATCTTTCCCCATTTCAAGATAAGTATAATTACATTGAATCTATAATTGTTTTTAACATAGGATGATTAACCATTTATATTGTTTGAAAATCTTTATAAAATATTAAATAAAATTTTAATTATTAAATTATTTATTTATATTTAATATTTTTTATTAAATTCTGAAAAATAAAATTAAAAACTATTTAATTTAATTATTTATTAAACTAATAAACTTCTTATATACTATGATAATTTCTACTTCTTATTATTAATTTTGTTTATTTAAAATTAATTTTTGTATTAACATTTCAATATTATATATTTTGACTTTTGTAGTGTGAATTATATCTTAGTTTTCAATTTCGATTAAATTTGCACTTACTTTAGTTATTTATGTTTGTTTTGTGAAATTAAAATAAGAAATAGTAGTTATTAATAATATTTTAATTTATAATTATTTTTGTTTATATTTATATACTATTGTTTTATATTTATATTTTAATTTATGAAATTCACATTTGATATTTAATCATTTCAATTATCCTAATATTTATGTTCTTAAATATTTTACAAGATTATTATTATGTTTTTATAATCATTAGGGTTAGGACCGTATTCACAATTACAATTTTGGTTAGGCATAAGATTTAAATCATGATCATTTTTATATTTAGGGTTAGGGTTTTGATTGTGGTTAGTATTTATGCTTACAATTTGGATAAGGGTTTAGGTTTACGCCATGCTCAGGGCAAGGATTGAGTTTAGAGTTTGGCTTATGATCTTGCTTAGAAATATGATTGAATGTTTGGGTTAGGTTAGGGTTAGAGTTAGGGTTGTCAATAAGGTTTAGGCTTACAATTATTGTCAGTATAAGGGGTTACATCATGGTTATTACTATGGTTAGGGTTATAGTTAAGGTTAGGATTGAGGTTAGATTTAGGAATATGGTTACTTTTATGGTTAAAGTTAGGGATTTTGTTTGGTTTAGGGTTAGGATAATGATTTACATTTATCTCATGATTAGGGTTAGGGTTGTGTTTATAGTTTGAGTTTTGATCTTATTTAAAATTATGATTTTTATTAAACCAATCTTATCCAAATATTATTAGCTATATAGTTTTTCAAATGACCTTATTAGCTGTACAAATATATGAAACAAAATAGACCAAATTTTCTCCGCAATTCACATTCAATATCTCTTCGGCGTACCCATTGCACCCTAAGGTGCGATTGCTAGTGTACATTTTTGGGGATTTTGCACATTAAGTTGTGCCTTATCTTATATACGCATTGTCTTATAAAGTGTCATGGGGGAGTTGTGTAATGCCTTTTTTCCCTCACACCTTTGTTTGGTGAGTGTATCTCCATGAAAACATCAAATCCTATTGACTCTTATCCCATGCATGTGTGTATTGGATGCCTACCCTTTTTTCAGATGCAGGTACTTTCTTGAGCACATTCATATTTTGTTTCATGCACTACTTGGTGACACACAATTTTAGTGGACTTGTCATGTATCTCCCTTGTTATAATTATTGGAGAGTTATACTATTGGTGCTAATGCTTTCTTAGGTTCACTTTGGAGTGAGCTACCTATTCACTATTTGTTCCTATGCACTAGTCAAAATGTAGTGGTTGTATTTTAATTAGATGGAACTTTTATGATATAGACACTCCAATGGATTAATATGGTGTAAAGAGGTTGAATAGTTTCTATTAGGTCTCCAAAACATCTTATTCATTACTCTATACAAGTACCTTATTGTAGAAGGCGCTAATATAGTCAAGAGTGTTTGATGTAAACCTCTGACTATCACCTATTTTGCAGGGTATGATGACATTTACAGAGTTTTGCACTTCATTTATGATGAAAATCCTTCATGTAAGGATAGTTGAAGGAGCATGGAAATAAGTAGTTGTTAGGATACTCATTTATAATTCATTTTAAATGAATATCTAATGATAAAAATGATGTTTTGTCTTAGATTCTTTAGTGTTCCTATAAACGGTCACATTTTTTATGTTGTTCCCAATCATTTTTCTACTGGTAAATAGATTTAAAGAATGTTAAAACCTATTGGAATGTATATTATGGTGAATCTAATTTGTTCCAAAATAAATTTGAGTAATATCTATGGTCTGTAGAGAAAGAATGATCCTTTTTTCTTAAAACATTCTGGAAACCCTCGGTGACAGGGGTATGAAGAAGGGTTTAGTGATATATTTTATATTAACCGTTCAAAAATTATGATCTTCTATTTTTTTTGTAGAGCCTTGAATGTACTTTGGGATGTAATTGGTTTTATATCTAATGGGTTTATATTTGATGAAAAAGTGATGTCATAGGCGGCTCTCACTGTGAAATTTCTAGCATTTTAACAATTCATTACATTGTGTGGGAAATTATTGGTGTTTGACGACATAAGATGACAATAAATGATCAATGGTGATTAAGACAACATAAATAGCTTCATGCAGCATGCATGACAATGGTGTTTGGAGGATTTTGGCACTGATTTTATTGAAATATAGTCTAACTGTCACGGGAGTGACAGTCATAGCCATAAAAGAACTTTGTTTATTTCAAATGTCTTGTTCCAATGTTTCAAGAATCTTATAATAGATATATATTGCTCCAATATCCTTGATGATTGCAGGGCAAGAGAACTTGAAGTTTGGAGTTGATATTTTATAAACACAGTTAAAACTGTCATGCTATGATAGTCACAACAATAAATGGTTTTTGCTCATTTGAAATGGTCCTTGGATTCAAGGTTCAAGGTTAGTTTATGATGGATACATATTGAGAAAATACTCCTCTATTTAGAGGAAAAGGAATTCTAATCCCTTTGTTGGAGGGATTTTATGTTGTTGTGGTTAATGATTTTTGTGTATAGACAATGGATGACGGATTCTCAGTTTGGGATCAACAAACAAGGACCTTTTGGAGTAGTGAGAACAAGGAAGGTATTAAAGGTTATTGAAGTCAATGTAAGACTATATTACTGATTTTTAAGTTGCTCTGTTAAATGACATTGTATGGTGGTATGGGACCAAGGCCTAATAGGCCTTGAGGTCTAATTTTGTAATATGAACTAATTGTATGAGTGTGTTCCTTGAAAGAAGTGAAGTGGAATGTTGAGATGTTTGGGTATAATAAGTTGTTGATTGAATGTTTGAGATGGATTGGATTGGGGTGAAGATATTTGATTGGTTCCTATGTGCACTAAGGGTTCTAAGGATGATTTGGTGATATTAGTTGGTTATTTGATAATGCCTCGATTGTATTGAGTTTATTTGATGAACAATTTGGGTGTTTTGATGACTTAATAATTCTAGATGCTTCATATTAAGGTTAATGCAGCTTGAAATGTGTTTGGATCATAAGGTTCCTTGGGATTTTGGGTTTTTTTCAATCTTATCCCTTGCTAAAATGTGATCTTACTTGCTAAATTTAGATTTAAAGAATATTGTCAAACACTTTGCATACAATCCTTAATCTCGTTAGATTAAAAGAATATTGTCAAACACTTTGCACCAATGATGAAGAGCATCACCTTCTCAAAGTCATTGAAAGCATGAGGGGTTGTTCCATGGCAAATGAAGTATCCCAAGATTAAGGAATATTGGGTCATTGCACTAAAGGGGGTTGGTGAGTGCCATTGAGATATGTTGAAGGGTCTAGTGGTTGAGATAGAGAGTTTCCTTTGTTAAGGGCATATTTTTTGAGGCATTTTTTTTTAATATTTCACTACCTTGTTTATTCTTATACCACACTTTTCATACATGTCTACTAAAACATTTTTATCAAACATAAATGTGGTCTCGTGGTGATGGAATGCCATGAAAATCCATAACATTTGTCATGGCATTCCATGACCATGAGACCACATTTCTTTGAGGAATTTTTTTTAACAATTGAGAAAAATATATGCTTTAAGTTCATTATTTTCAATTACCAAAATGTAGTGTCCCCAAATTGGGGTATACCCAATTTTTCCCAAAATAACAATCCCACAACATAATTTGTTTTAAAATAGTAATCCATATTAAGCCATATAATAGCTATGAACTTTTAAAGGTAAAAAAGTAATGAAGTTCCTTGTTTCTTTTTTTCCCAGTTTAGATCAAATTATTATCAGAAATATGCAAGAACAGAGAACCCTCATTTGGAGAAACCCTCATCAAAGTATCTCAAAAAGAAGCTTCAAATAGAAACCCTCATTTGGAGAAAACAAGTTCAGAAAATAGGGCATTTGCAAATACCTGTGTGCTTTTTTGTTGGAAATATGGATGGAGTAACTGAGAGGGGAGGGGTGAATCAGTTACCACAAAAATAAATCCACAAGTCCCTTAGATGTCTTCAATATATATTACTGTTACTCGGTAAATTAACCTTTTATTGTTCATTAAACATTAACAGTGATTGACATGCATGAAACAAATGACATGAACACAAGTAACACAAGATATAACGTGGAAACCCAATTTGGGAAAACCACCAATGTAACTAGTTACTGATTTTCACTCTTCTGAAGTGAGCCCTGTTAGGAGCCAACCCTGTTAAAGGTTAC
>MU224127.1:2147937-2177664 GCA_018584345.1 Thuja plicata
TTAGTCGGCTGCATAAACATTTCACTGATGCTCGGTGAACACTGCTGATTCTGCGAAAATCCTTCGGTAACCGACTGAACTCGGTAAGTACTGCAAACTCGGTAAAGACTATCTTTCCTTCACATATTCTTTGATGACCGACTGAACTCGGTAAGCACTGAATTTCTTTGTTGACCGAGAGAGCCCGGTAGTAACTAACTTCTCGATATAGTATTCTGGAGTGCTCGGTAGACTCTGTAAATAGCTTTTCTTACCGACTGAGCTCGGTGGACTCTGTCAACTGCCTTGCTGAAAATTCTAAGCTCGGTAGACTCTGTCAGATGACTGATATGACATTCTTTTCTTGGTAGACTCTGTCTGATGACTGATATGACATTTGTGTAACATCAAAGACAATACACAATTAAACAATTGTATCCAACATTTTTTTCCAATAATCAATCATTGTAGGGAATACTTGTGTAGCAAATAACAAGTTATATGTCCTATGTTGGGAGCATTTTCCATAACTAATCCAAGGCAAATGCATATAGTAGAGGCAATCTCCAAGGTGAATGCAGATAGTCAAGGTAGGATCCTTCAGTAGGGGCGATTAATCAATGAGCGCCAGTTTAAATGAATATTGAATGGAAAGCCTTAATAGTATACATGTTATTAATATTATTATAAAATAGTATATTAAAATAGTATTTTAATCTTTTAATAATGTTTTATAAATAATATAAATAATATTATATTTTATAGTTTGTTTATAACTCAAATTTGAAATATTATATATCAAATCTTATTTGAATATATTAATGAATATATAACGTAATATTGTATTGTATTTAAAAATTTATATTAAATATTAAATAATTTATTTTTTCTTGGTAATAGTGGTATTTTATTCATATTAGTAAACATCAGAATTAACATTTCAAGTATGTCCATTGAATTTTGAAAACACATATAAGCAACCTAATCTATAATTACATGTATACAATGTCAAGCGGGATATTAATCTCCCCCATACCTATCATGCCTATCAAATGAGTCTAATCTATTACATAATAGTAGATAAAATCATTAATCAAAACAAGTTGAAAAGATAAACTTTTGATGCATTAATCATCTACTCAAAACCCTTGCCTCTGTCAGGTGTAATCGGGATCACATCTCATATCATTATCCACCATGAGTTTATCTTCCCAACAAGAGGCAATATTATCTGCAGAGTTTGTTCTAGCCCAACTCACCACACCAAAATAGGACACCCTTAAGCCTAAACATATTCATATCCATGATGTTCGGTCATCCCACCATTAAACACAAAAAGGAGATAGTAATTCAGGAATACGAGAGAGATAAGACTTACTACAAAATGACCCTGTCATGCACAACCCACACCATCAATTTTGTCTTTCTCTTCTACCGCCCCTAACTGAGCATCTTCTATGGGGAACTCGCATATGAGGAACCACGCCACCCGCATTCCTGAGAGCCACCTAATTCCTGATAGCAAGTTTTATGCTCTCCAACCCTATGAGGTGACCAATTCTATATTCTCCCTTGTCAAATCCATGTGGCCAGTGAATGAAGGGGAGTAAGACTTTTTCCCATAGCCAAATTATCATCAACGATGCCCTCTAAGTAGTCAAAACCTCTACCAGGCCAAGCCCACTCTAACAAGGATTTCATTCCGCTGAGCACATCATTCTCAAACAAGGTGTGTATAAACTCACAAATCTCATCAAATTCCACTTTTAATTATAGTGCCCATGCAAAAATCATGGAAGTTATATCCATATTTAGCTTGCCTCTGTGGATAACCTCTTGGAATTTGGGGCCCAAAGTTTCGATGACAATCTCCTCCATCTCCTTGTTAGACCATCTCAAGAGATTATGTGACCTTTCCACCTTTTCTAGCCCAAAAAATCCCTTGTGTTTCTTTTGTACCCCTGGCTTCAGAGTAAAAGTAGCCTCCATATTGCAGCTCGATAACTACTTCACAAATTGAATATGTTTAGACAGAAAGCCTAGAGGGATTTCATTAGTAATTTTCACACAAAGAAAAAACTATAACATAAGGATCTCAAAATAGGCTATCTCAACTCATCTGAGTTTATATAAAATAATTTGCGTCAATAATGACAATGTGAGGCTTGCACAACCCATAAAATCCATAGGTGATGCCAGAGTCATTTTCCTTATGTCACCAAATTTATCTGACAACCAAAAGATGTTGTTTTTATTGCCCTGATGCCTTCTTTCATGTAAAGACATAAAAATATGTGTCAAACATTGACAGTAAAGGGTAAATCAATTGGTCATATCTTAAAATAAATGCCTCTTTGTCCCGCAACACAAGTTGACACCCAAATTGAGAGCCTTCGTAATCAAGTTTCAAATCGCTGACCTATTTTCTGATGATGGATGTGACATCCTGTCAGGATACCTGACACTTCCCGCCACATCATATCTTTGTAATCATTGTGAAAACCCCCTTAACCACCATCATTATTAACCACTATTCTCCAATCATGTGAGGGGTATGTGAGGTTACCTGACTTCAAACTCCTCAATGGGAAAATCATTTAAATTTTCAAACTGGGAATATCCCACCTGTTCAAAAGTTGTGGCCCACTTAGACAAAATATCTACTTCCATATTCCCTGCTCTTCTGATATGGGAGATTTTAAAATCTTCAAACTATTGTAGAAGGTCCACAATTGTGTTTATTGGAGTTTGCAGATGTCATTCCTCAATCTTCTTTTTTACAATTGCATTAACAATAATTAGAGAATATCCCTCCAAATGGAGTTTTGTAACACCCATTTTCAAACTCAATTTTACTCCTAATAATGTTGCTTTAACTTCTGCCATATTGTTAGTTCCCTCGATGAGTATTTTTGCACTAAAGGCCAATATATTTCCATTCTAGTCTCTTTTAATTGCCCCAGCCCCCGACACCCCTAGGTTACCTTTGGCGACACCATCAAAGTTTACTTTGATCCATCAACCTTCAGGTTGTTGCCACCTATCGTTGCATTTTGCAATTGAGGTTTTGGATTTGAAATCAGATACCCCTAAGTGTCAAACCTTGATGCCTGGACACCAATTCTATATTCTTCTATCTCTACTAGTGAAAGGACAATTTAAGGCCTTTCTGCTTGCATAAATAGTCACCAATTCCTCAATTGAGGGGTTAATCCTATAGAATGGATTGTCAATGGTGTCACTCTTATCCAATAAGATCCTCCTATTTCTCTCCTTCCAAATCTCCCAAATGATCGTTGATGGGAAAATGTCCCATATCCTAGTCAGTAGTGATTTACTAGATCAAGTAGGCCAACTTAGGAAGATATCCCAGATATTATTCTGAAGGGAACCCTACTACTCCAGCCTTTGTTGAGCCATCCTCCATCACTGTTTTGCAATTTTACATTGGACCAAAAGGCGGTCAATATTTTCTTCAAGCCTCTCCACATAAGACGCATTTCATCGGGCCTATGAACCCCAACCTCTTTCTATGTTCCCTAGTGAGAATCCTATCCCTTGAAGCCAACCACGCAAAAACCCCAGCTTTTGGAAGACATTCTTTATCCCAACACAGTATTGTGGGCCATTGTTCCCCATTATCCACATTGTCCAAAATTTGATAACCCAATTTGACCAAATATTTTCCACTATTAGATCCACACCATATTATATGATCTTCCCCATTATTTAAAATAATGTTTCTAGATTAAAAAACACCTTTCATTATTTATTTTTGCTGTTCAGACAATGCTTCATTGTCCAAATTTGTCCACACACATTCCCAACCATATAGTCCTTCTTTATATTCCACATAATATGAAACCTTATCCCCCCAATTTCTAACAAAATGTATTCTTAAATCATGAATTTTCCCTGAGTTCTTTAAAGTTGGAAATCCATTCCAAGAAGCCTCCTAGAATTTTGCTTTTTGGCCATTACCTATTTTACACAAAATATGTTATGTAATAACATGTCTACATGAGATGATGAAATCCCACATTGTCTATCCTTGAGGAGGACTCCTAGTTGTGAGAATCCTATTATTATCATATGAGTCCAAATATTTTTCTTTAATAATTTTCACCCACATTCGATCCATATTTGTATATATGCACCACACCAGTTTGGCACCCAGGGCAGTGTTCATTAGTTGTCAGTCTCTAATTCCAACACCCCCTCCAGATTTAGGTTTACATATCTTATCCCAAGAAAGTAAGGGAATTTTTTCATCCTGATTGGCCCCATTCCAAAATACATTTCTCATGTGTTGTCCAATTGTATTGATGACATAACATGGAATTCTAAAACACATCATGGGAAAATTGGAATGTCAGAGGTAACAGTTTTTAGCATTAGAATTCTACCAATAGAAGAAATCCATTTGCCACGCCACCTAGCCATCTTTTTCGAGCAAGAGAAGATTAAGTCTGCCCATGAGTCAACTTTACAAACACCCCCAAACAGTGGGACACCCAAATATTTTGTAGGCAAAGAGCCTTTTCTCATCTCCAACACATTGCATATATCTCTTTGACGTTGGGGAGGAGTATTGAAGAAGTAGATCTCCAATTTCAGCCAATTGATTCGTTTCCCTGAGGCCAAACTGTATTTTTCAATTGTAGATTTCGTTAGCTTTTCTTCCCTTATTGAAGCTTCCCTTGCTAAGAAGGTTTCATAGGCGAATTGAAGATGGGACATGGGAGGTTCACCAACTGCTACCTTGATACCATGTCATAATCCATCCCTCCTCTTTGATTTGATTAATCTGCCAAGAACCTCAACCATGATAATAAAGAGAAATGGTGACATAGGATCACCCTACCTAATATCCTTGCTAGTTTCAAAGAAACCTTGCAGACTCCCATGAACTAGAATGGAAATCCTCGCAATAGATAAACAACTTCCAATCTAGGAGACCCATTCTCTAGCAAAACCAAACTTTTCCAATACTTTCAAAAGAAATTCTTTGTCACTTCATCGTAAGCTTTCCTAATGTCTACCTTAACCATCATTATATTTGTCTTTTCTATCCTTACTAAATGTGTAGCTTCATGCACTACTATGATGCCTTAAAATATATATCTATTTCAGGCAAAACCACTATGTTCCTATGAGATAACACTATCTAATACCTATTTGATTCTATTGGCTATAACTTTGGAAATGATTTTATAGATTGTGTTACATAAAGCTAAAGGATGAAAGTCATCAAAACCTAAAATTGTCTCCTTTTAGGAATAAGAGCAATAATAGTGTTGTTGAAATCCTTCAAGATAAAACCCCCACAATCTGGATTCTTCCACAACCTCCCATATTTCCTCACCCAACAACTCCCAGAAGTGTTGGAAAAACATTGCAGTGAAACCATCTAGACCAAGCGATTTGTCACCTCCCATGCTGAGAAGGGCACATTTTACCTCTTCCATAGTTGTGGGGGTCATAAGGAAAGCATTTTGTGCCTCACTTATACAACTTGGAATGGTGTTCAAAATTTCCTCAAAATTATTAGTCTACTGCCTCTTTTCACAAAAGATCTTAGAAAAAAATCTGACAACTTCCTCATTAATCTCCCTTCCTGACTCTAATAAATGCCCATTTTGATCCTTAATGGAGAAAAGTCTATTTGCAAATCTTTTAACTTTTGCTGAATTATGGAAATATTTAGTGTTACGATCTCCATCATTAAGCCAAAGTTATCTTGACTTTTGTCTCCATAATATTTCCTCCTTGGCTAAGAGTTCAAAATAATCCTTCATTAAGCTCTGCTCCTCTGTGAACTTTGCATTCCTCATCCCTTGAGAAATGACTTTCTCATTGAGGATTTTTAAATCTCCTTCAATCCTGTGCTTTTCTACAAAAATATTCTTAAAGCTTTCTCTATTCCAAATTTACAGTCTTTCCTTTACATACTGTAAATTTTTATTGAATAAGAAATCCTTATTACCTACCCTTGTGGGAGCGTGAATGCACCAGTCCTTCATCAGATCATCAAAGCCATCGGCTCTGAGTCACATTTCTTCAAATTTAAAGGGACACCTATCAGGAGTAGAGGCATAATGTATCCTTAAACATATAGGAAAGTAGTTTTATCCAGTGAATGGGAGAATATCTACATTGCAAATCCTCTTTGTTGAAGCCCAATCCCCATAAATTAGGAATATGTCTAACTTTTTAGCAATGTTTTTTTAAAATCTAGTCTTCTACTAGTCTATGTAAAGTCACCTCCCGTAAGTTCCAGTTTAACTAACCCATTGTCCACGATGAATATACAAAATTCTCTTTGACATTGTTCCACCCATCTTGCTCCACCTCGCTAATCTTCAGGTCTAGCTATAGCATTGAAATCCTTGCAATCAAAAACAACTCTTCGGGGTAAGCAAGAAAGATATTTGAAATTTCCTCCCATATAATTTATTTAAGCCTTAGATTATTCGACCCATAAATATTAATGATGTTTATTCTTGACAATAGTTGTTTTGAGTCCGCCTTGGCCCACATCCAAAATTTGCTTTTCTACATTATGAACATTAACTCCTACATTGTTAATCCAACCCTCCTCTTTGATTTGATTAATCTGCCAAGAACCTCAACCATGAAAATAAAGAGAAACAGTGATATAGGATCACCCTACCTAATCTCCTTGCTAGTTTTAAAGAAACCCTACAAACTCCCATTAACTAGAATGGAAAGCCTCACACTAGATAAATAACTTCCAATCCAGGAGAACCATTCTCTAGCAAAACCAAACTTTACCAATACTTTCAAAATAAATTCTCTGTCAACTTCAACATAAGATTTACTAATGTCTAGCTTAACCATCATTCTATCTGTATTTGCTGTCCTTACTGAATATGTAGCTTCATGCGCTAATATGATTCCTTAAAAAATAGATTTATTTTGGGGCAAAACCACTCTGTTACTCTAAGATAAAACTATCTAATACCTATTTGAGTCTATTGGCTATAACTTTGGAAATAATTTTATAGATTGCGTTACATAATGTTATAGGATGAAAGTCATCAAAACCTAAAAATGCATCCTTTTTAGGAATAAGAGCAATAAGAGTGTTGTTGAAATCCTTCAAGTTAAAACCCCCACATCTGGCTTCTTCCACAACCTCCCATATTTACTCACCCAACAAGTCCTAGAAGTGTTGGAAAACATTGTAGTGAAACCATATGGACCAAGTGATTTGTCACCTCCCATGCCTAAAAGAGCACATTTTACTTCTTCCAAAGTTGTGGGGTCCATAAGGAAAGCATTTTGTGCCTCACTTATACAGCTCATAATGATGTTCAGAATTTCCTCAAAATTATCAAGCTGCTGCCTCTTTTTACAAAAGATCTTAGAAAAAAATCTGACAGATTCCTCATTAATCTCCCTTCCCAACTCTAATAAATGCCCGTTTTGATCCTTGATGGAAAAAATTCTATTTGCAGATCTTTTAACTTTTGTTGAATTATGGAAATATTTAGTGTTACGATCTCCATCCTTAAGCCAAAGTTCTCTCAAATTTTATCTCCAAAATATTTGCTCCCTGGCTAAGAGTTCATAATACTCCTTAATTAAGCTCTGCTCCTCTGTCAACTCTACATTCCTCATCCCTTGAGAAATGAATTTCTCATTTAGGATTTTTAAATCTCCTTCAATCCTGTGTTTTTCTGCAAAAATATTCTTAAAGATTTCTCTATTCCAAAGTTTCAGTCTTTCCTTTACATAGTGTAATTTTTATTGAATAAGAAAGCCTTATTACCTACCCTTGTGGGAGCATGAATCCACCAGTCCTTCATCATATCATCAAATTCATCATCTCTAAGCCTCATTTATTCAAATTTAAAGGGACACCTATTAGGAGTAGAGTCACCATGTATTTTCAAACATATAGGAAAATGGTTTTATCTAGTGAATGGGAGAATCTCTGCATTACAAATCCACTTTTTTGAAGCTCAATCCCCATAAATCAGGAATCTGTCTAACTTTTCAACAATGTTATTAAAATCCATTCTTCTATTAGTCCATGTAAATTCACCTCCCCTGAGTTCTAGTTTAACTAACCCATTGTCCATGATGAATCTACAAAAATATCTTTAACTTTGTCCCGCCCATCTTGCTCCACCCCACTAATCTTCAGGTCTATCTATAGCATTGAAATCACCCAATCAGAAACAAATCTTTGAGGTAAGCACAAAAGATATTTTAAATTTCCTCCCATATAATTTGTTTAAGCCTTGGATTATTCGACCCATAAATATTAATGATGTATATTCTTGATAATAGTTGTTTTGAGTCAGCCTTGCCTCACATCCAAAATCTTCTTTTGGGTATTATGAACATTAACTCCTACATCATTAATCCAACTCTCCTCTATGATTTGTTAATCTACCAAGAACCTCAACCACGATAATAAAGAGAAACAGTGATATAGGATCACCTTGCCTAATCTCCTTGTTGGTTTCAAAGAAACCCTGCAAACTCCCATTAACTATAATGGAAAGCCTCACACTAGATAAACAACTTCCAATCCAGGAGACCCTTTGTCTAGCAAAACCAAACTTTTCCAATAATTTCAAAAGAAATTCTCTGTCAACTTCATCATAAGCTTTCCTAATGTCTAGCTTAATCATCATTCTATCTGTCTTTACTATCCTTGTTGAATGTGTAGCTTCATGCGCTACTATGATGCCTTAAAAAATAGATCTATTTGGGGAAAAAACACTTTGTTCCTCTGAGATGACACTATCTAATACCTGTTTGAGTCTATTGGCTATAACTTTGGAAATAATTTTATAGATTGTGTTACATAATGCTATAGGATGAAAGTCATCAAAACCTGAAATTGCCTCCTTTTTAGGAATAAGAGCAATAAGAGTGTTGTTGAAATCCTTCAAGATAAAACCCCCACATTTGGCTTCTTCCACAACCTCCCATATTTCCTCACCCAACAAGTCCCTAAAGTGTTGGAAAAAAATTGCAATGAAACCCTCTGGACCAAGCGTTTTGTCACCTCCCATGCCGAAAAGGGCACATATTACCTCTTCCATAGCTGTGGGGGCCATAAGGAAAGCATTTTGTGCCTCACTTATACAGCTCAGAATAGTGTTCATAATTTCCTTAAAATTATCAGGCTACTACCTATTTTCACAAAAGATCTTAGAATAAATCTGATAGCTTCCTTAGTAATTTCCCTTCCCGACTCTAATAAATACCCATTTTGATCCTTAATGGAAAAAATTCTATTTGCAGCTATTTTAACTTTTGCTTAATTATTTCTAGAAATATTTAGTGTTATGATCTCCATCCTTAAGCCAAATTTCTCTTGAATTTTGTCTCCAGAATATTTCGTCCCTGGCTAAGATTTTAGAATACTCCTTTGTTAAGCTCTGCTCCTCTGTGAACTCTGCATTCCTCATCCCTTGAGAAATGACTTTCTCATTTAGGATTTTTAAATCTCTTTGAATCCTTTATTTTTTCTGCAAAAATATTCTTAAAGCTTTCTCTATTCCAAAATTTTCAGTCTTTCCTTTACATACTGTAATTTTTTATTGAATAAGAAAGCCTTATTACCTACCCTTGTGGGAGCGCAAATCCACCAGTCCTTCATCAGATAATTAAATCCATCAGCTCTGAGCCACATTTATTCAAATTTAAAGGGACACCTATCAAGAGTAGAGTCATCATGCATCCTCAAACATATAGGAAAGTGGTTTTATCTAGTGAATGGGAGAATCTCTGCATTGCAAATCCAGTTTGTTGAAGCCCAATCCCCATAAATTAGGAATTTGTCTATCTTTTTAGCAATGTTATTAAAATCCAGTCTTTTATTAGTCCATGTAAAGTCACCTCCCCTAAGTTCAATTTTAACTAACCCATTATCCATGATGAATCTACATAAATCTCTTTGAATTTGTCCCACCCATCCTGCTCCACCCCACTAATCTTCAGGTCTAGCTATAGCATTGGAATCCCCCAATCAGAAACAACTCTTCGGGGTAAGCACAAAAGATATTTGAAATTTCCTCCCATATAATTTGTTTAAGCCTTAGATTATTCGACCCATAAATATTAATGATGTTTATTCTCAATAACAGTTATTTGAGTCAGCCTTGGCCCACATCCAAAATCTACTTTTCTGCATTATGAACATTAACTCCTACATCATTAATCCAACCCTCATCTATGATTTGTTAATCTTCCAAGAACCTCAGTCATGATAATAAAGAGAAACAGTGATATAGGATCACCCTGCCTAATCTCCTTGTTGGTTTCAAAGAAACCCTGCGGTCTCCCATTAACTAGAATGAAAATCCTCGCACTAGATAAACAACTTCCAATCCAGGAGACCCATTCTATAGAAAAAACAAACTTTTCCAATACTTTCAAAATAAATTCTCTGTCAACTTCATCATAAGCTTTCCTAATGTCTACCTTAACCATCGTTTTATATGTCTTTGATGTCCTTACTGAATGTGTAGCTCCATGCACTACTATGATTCCTTAAAAATAGATCTATTTGGGGAAAAAACACTCTGTTCCTATGAGATAATACTATCTAATACATGTTTGAGTCTACTGGCTATAAATTTGGAAATAATTTTATAGATTGTGTTACATGATGCTATAGGACGAAAGTCATCAAAACCTGAAATTGCCTCCTTTTTAGGAATAAGATCAATAAGAGTGTTGTTGAAATCCTTCAAGATAAAACTCCTACATTTGGCTTCTTCCACAACCTCCCATATTTCCTCACCCAACAAGTCCCATAAGTGTTGGAAAAACATTGCAATGAAACCATCTGGACTAGGCGATTTGTCACCTCCCATGCCAGAAAGGGCACATTTTACCTCTTCCATAGTTGTGGGGGCCATAACAAAACCATTTTGTGTCTCACTTATACAACTCGGAATGGTGTTCAAAATTTCCTCAAAATTATCAGGTTGTTACATCTTTTCACAAAAGATCTTAGGAAAAAATCTAACAACTTCCTCAGTAATCTCCCTTTTCGACTGGAATAAATGCCCATTTTGATCCTTAATGGAAAAAATTCTATTTGCAGCTATTTTAACTTTTGATTAATTATTTCTAGAAATATTTAGTGTTATGATCTCCATCCTTAAGCCAAAGTTCTCTTGAATTTTGTCTCCAAAATATTTCATCCCTGGCTAAGATTTCAAAATACTCCTTTGTTAAGATCTGCTCCTCTGTGAAATCTACATTTCTCATCCCTTGAGAAATGGCTTTCTCATTTAGGATTTTTAAATCTCTTTGAATCCTTTATTTTTTCTGCAAAAATATTCTTAAAGCTTTTTCTATTCCAAATTTTCAGTCTTTCCTTTACATACTATAAATTTTTATTGAATAAGAAAGCCTTATTACCTACCCTTGTAGGAGAGCGAATCCACCATTTCTTCATCAGATCATCAAATTCATCGGCTCTGAGCCACATTTATTCAAATTTAAAGGGACACCTACCAGGATCAAAGTCATCATGTATCCTCAAACATATAGGAAAGTGGTTTTATCCAGTGAATGAGAGAATCTCTGCATTGCAAATCCAGTTTGTTGAAGCCTAATCCCCATAAATCAGGAATCTGTCTATCTTTTTAGCAATGTTATTAAAATATAGTCTTTTATTATTTCATGTAAAGTCACCTCCCCTAAGTTCAATTTTAACTAACCCATTGTCCATGATGAATCTACATAAATCTGTTTGAATTTGTCCCACCATCTGGCTCCACCCCGCTAATCTTTAGGTCCAGCTATAGCATTGGAATCCCCCCCAATCAGAAACAACTCTTTGGGGTAAGCACAAAAGATATTTGAAATTTCCTCCCATATAATTTGTTTAAGCCTTGGATTATTCGACCCATAAATATTAATGATGTTTATTCTTAATAACAGTTATTTTGAGTCAGCCTTGGCCCACATCAAAATCTACTTTTCTGCATTATGAACATTAACTCCTACATTATTAATCCAACCCTCCTCTATGATTTTTTAATCTACCAAGAACCTCAGTCATGATAATAAAGAGAAATGATGATATAGGATCGCCCTGCCTAATATCCTTGTTGGTATCAAAGAAACCCTGCAGACTCTTATTAACTAGAATGAATATCCCCGCACTAGATAAATAACTTCCAATCTAGGAGACCCATTCTATAGAAAAAACAAACTTTTCCAATACTTTCAAAAGAAATTCTCTGTCAACTTCATCATAAGATTTCCTAATGTCTACCTTAACCATCATTCTATATGTCTTTGATGTCCTTAGTGAATGTGTAGCTTCATGCACTACTATGATGCCTTAAAAATAGATCTATTTGGGGAAAAACCACTCTGTTCCTATGAGATAACACTATATAATACATGTTTGAGTCTATTGGCTATAAATTTGGAAATAATTTTATAGATTGTGTTACGTAATGCTATAGGATGAAAGTCATCAAAACCTGAAATTGCCTCCTTTTAGGAATAAGAGCAATAAGAGTGTTGTTGAAATCCTTCAAGATAAAACTCCTACATTTGGCTTCTTCCAAAACCTCCCATATTTCCTCAGCCAACAAGTCCCATAAGTGTTGGAAAAACATTGCAATGAAACCATCTGGACTAGGTGATTTGTCACCTCCCATGCCGAAAATGGCACATTTTACCTCTTCCATAGTTGTGGGGGCCATAACAAAACCATTTTGTGTCTCACTTATACAGCTCAGAATGGTGTTCAGAATTTCCTCAAAATTATCAGGTTGTTGCATTTTTTCACAAAAGATCTTAGAAAAAAATTTGACAGCTTCCTCATTAATCTCCCTTCCCGACTCTAATAGATGCCCATTTTGATCCTTAATGGAAAAAATTCTATTTGCAACTCTTTTAAATTTTGCTTTTTTATGGAAATATTTAGTGTTACGATCTCCATCTTTAAGCCAAAGTTCTCTTGACTTTCGTCTCCAGAATATTTCCTCCCTGACTAAGAGTTCAAAATACTCCTTCATTAAGCTCTACTCCTCTGTGAACTTTGCATTCCTCATCCCTTGAGAAATGACTTTCTCATTGAGGATTTTTAAATCTCCTTCAATCTTGTGTTTTTCTACAAAAATATTCTTAAATCTTTCTCTATTCCAAATTTGCAGTCTTTCCTTTACATACTATAATTTTTAACTGAATAAGAAAGCCTTATTACCTACCCTTGTGGGAGCGTGAATCCACTAGTCCTTCATCATATCATCAAATACATCGGCTCTGAGCCACATTTCTTTAAATTTAAAGGGACACCTATCAGGAGTAGAGTCATCATGTATCCTAAAACATATAGGAAAGTGGTTTTATCTAGTGAATGGGATAATCTATGCATTCCAAATCTAGTTTGTTGAAGCCCAATCCCCATAAATCAGGAATTTGTCTAACTTTTCAACAATGTTATTAATATCCAGTCTTCTATTAGTCCATGTAAAGTCACCTCCTCTAAGTTCCAATTTAACTAACCCATTGTCCATGATGAATATACAAAAATCTCTTTAACTTTGTCCCACCCATCTTGCTCCACACCGCTAATCTTCAGGTCTAGCTATAGTATTGAAATCCCCCCAATCAGAAACAACTCTTCGGGGTAAGCACAAAATATATTTGAAATTTCCTCCCACATAATTTGTTTAACCCTTGGATTATTCGACCCATAAATATTAATGATTTTTATTCTTAATAATAATTGTTTTGAGTCGACCTTGGCCCACATCCAAAATCTACTTTTTTGCATTATGAATGTTAGCTCCTACATTATTAATCTAGCCCTCCTCTTTGATTTGATTAATCTTCCAAGAACCTCAGCCATGATAATAAAGAGAAATGGTGATCTAGGATCACCCTGCCTAATCTCCTTGCTTGTTTCAAAGAAACCCTGTGGGCTCCGATTAACTAGAATGGAAAGCCTTGCACTAGATAAAAAACTTCCAATCCAGGAGACCCATTCTCTAGAAAAACCAAAATTTTACAATATTTTCTAAAGAAATTCTCTGTCAACTTCATCGTAAGCTTTCCTAATGTCTAGCTTAACCATCATTCTATTTGTCTTTGTTGTCCTTACTGAATGTGTAGCTTCATGCACTACTATGATACCTTAAAAAATAGATCTATTTGGGGAAAAACCTCTGTTCCTTTGAGATAACACTGTCTTATACTTGTTTGAGTCTATTGGCTATAACTTTGGAAAGGGTTTTATAGACTGTGTTACATAATACTATAGGACAAAAGTCATCAAAACATGAAATTGCCTCCTTTTTAGGAATAAGCACAATAAGAGTGTTGTTGAAATCCTTCAAGATAAAACCTCCACATCTGGCTTCTTCCACAACCTCCCATATTTCCTCACCCAACAAGTCCCAGAAGTGTTGGAAAAACATTGCAGTGAAACCATATGGACCAAGCGATTTTTCACCTCTCATTCCGAAAAGGACACATTTTACCTCTTCCATAGTTGTTGGGGCCATAAGGAAAGCATTTTGTGCCTCACTTATACAGCTCAGAACTGTGTTCAGAATTTCCTCAAAATTATCAGGTTGTTGCCTCTTTGCACAAAAGATCTTAGAAAACATTTGACAACTTCCTCATTAATCTCCCTTCCCAACTCTAATAAATGCCCATTTTGATCCTTAATGGAAAAAATTCTATTTGAATCTCTTTTAACTTTTGGTGAATTATGGAAATATTTGATGTTATGATCTCCATCCTTAAGCCAAAGTTCTCTTGACTTTTTTCTCCATAATATTTCCTCCCTGGCTAAGAGTTTAGAATACTCATTCATTAAGGGTTGCTCCTTTGTTAACTCTACATTCCTCATCCCTTGAGAAATGAATTTCTCATTTAGGATTTTTAAATCTCCTTCAATCCTTTGTTTTTATGCAAAATTGTTCTTAAAGCTTTCTCTATTCCAAATTTTCAGTCTTTCCTTTACATACTGTAAATTTTTATTGAATAAGAAAGCCTTATTACCTACCCTTGTGGGAGCATGAATCCACCAGTCCTTCATCATATCATCAAATTCATTGGCTCTGAGCCATATTTATTCAAATTTAAAGGGACACCTATCAGGAGTAGAGTCATCATGTATCCTCAAACATATAGGAAAGTGGTTTTATCCAGTGAATGAGAGAATATCTGCATTGCAAATCCAGTTTTTTGAAGCCCAATCCCCATAAATCAGGAATATGTCTAAATTTTTAGTAATTTTATTAAAATCCACTCTTTTATTAGTCCATGTAAAGTCACCTCCCCTAAGTTCTACTTTAAATAACCCACTGTTCATGATGAATCTACAAAAATCTCTTTGACTTTGTCTCGCCCATCTTGCTCCACCCTGCTAATCTTCAGGTCTAGCTATAGCATTGAAATCCCCTCAATCAGAAACAACTCTTCAGGGTAAGCAGGAAAGATAATTTTAAATTTCCTCCCATATAATTTGTTTAAGCCTTGGATTATTCGACCCATAAATATTAATGATGTTTATTATTGATAACAATTATTTTGAATCGGTCTTGGCCCACATCCAAAATATGCTTTTCTACATTAGTGTGATAGATATTCTGGATTCATTCCATAGAATCCCCAATCCACCAGAGGAACCTTTAGCCTCTACAAAGGAGCTTTGCCACCTGGAAAATTTCTTAGCAAAGTGAACACAATTCTCATTCTTTAGTTTAGTTTCTTGTAAAAAGACCATCTCGGGTTTTGCCTGATCAAGACAACATTCTATCAAGTGACATTTGATAGGGGAATTGTATCCCTTGACATTCCATGAAAGGAGCTTCATTTCTCCAGGAAAAAGTATTGGCCTTTTCATGATCTCAATTTTCATTGGCCACTTGCACAACCAACCTTGGCAAGTCTCATTTTGAGGGTGCTTACTCTCCTTTTATTTTTTCTCACCCACTTCTATTTTATCTATTGAGGAATCTGACTGTTCTACCATCCTTATGTCTGCAATACCCTGTTGGTCTGAGAGTCCCAAAAAGTCTTCTACAATCCTCAAAATCCTTAATTCCTTTTCTTTCTACACTATTTCCCCCACTGTCTCTGACTTCCAAAAAGGAGTTTCCCAAATTTTTGATAGGAGAAATGGGAATGTCTTTCACTAGCATTCCTATAGTATCAAACCAAAATACAGGTTCATACTCACCAATTCTCTCCTACACCTCCTCAGAATTATCCTAAAAAGGATGTATAATTTGGTTCTCTAACATTTGTGAGAGTTCTTGAGGTTCAACTTGAGGGTCTGCACCAGCCAAGTTGTTACTTCCTAGGCTACTTTCTTGAGCATCCTCTATTTCTGGACAAGGGAAGTCATTTGGATTTTTAGTTGTTAAAACTATAGTATTCTTGCTGTCTATCCTTGTTACTATATTTGTTGTGGCCTCATTAATGTTAATATTCTCCGCTTCCTGATCTTTTCCCAAAGGAGAAATATGTGTATTCTGGACTAGTATTTCTATAGAAATTTGTCTCATGGGAGGTTGGGTATCCCCCCCACAAGAGTGATCATCCCTTTCAACACCCCAATTTTCCTCATTGAACATCACAATATCAAAGGGGTTAAATAGTCATTTTTTCATTTCCCTGTCAGACGAGGCTGTAATTCTAGTATTCATTAGTTGTGCTAAGTTTGTCCCCACAACTATGGGTGTTCTGGGTTTGTCGGATTCATGAAGCAATTCCTCTAATTTAGTGTTAACCTCCTTTCCTTTACCTTTGCATTTCAGGTCCAAGCTAATACCATTTACATCCACAACTTCCTCACCTTCATTTTTTCAATGGACTGTTTCCAAATTCCCAAATTAGAATTGAGTTCAAGGAGCTTGGGTATTGGTTTGATATTATGCCAGAGAATCAAAATATTTATATAGGAAGATAGGTACTGAGGGTCCAAAGCCTCTCCCCAGTTTACAAATTCCTAGAGTGTCCCCAATTAGTCTTAGGGTGACAATGTTCCAGTATTTATGGGTAGGTTTTTAAGCTTGATCCACACTAGAATATCCTTTAGGGTTTCTGATGTTGGGTCAAAATTTGGTTCCCAATATTTTACAAAAACCCCATGTCCATCAATAAAATATGGTGACTATAAGATAGTCTCCTTTATCTCCTTGGTGGGGCATAACACCATGTAAAATCCATTTGTGAGAGTTTTAAGAGTGCAGTCCAAGATACATATATTGAAAAACCAATTTTTATTCTTTTCATATCAGACCATGATCCAGTCCATTTCATAACAAATTATTTTCTTCTAAAGTAGTCTATATTATCACTCCATTCTGTATTATCTATATGAATAGAAGAAACATAGGGGAAAATGGGACTTGAACCTGCCTCCTTTGCTCCTTGTTGTATAGTCAAAAAATGGAAGCACTTCCATGGTAGATTGGTTTAGCCTTTCGAGTAAGTGGTTTGGGTTCATGTCAAGTGCCTTGAATGGGTTCTTGATTTAGACCTGGCTTTCCCCTTCTGCCCCATTTTCCACCTCTCTCCAGCCAGTTTTTGGCATTCTGGACTGCAGATTAGAGATCTTTGACCTTAGGGTCAAGGTCAAATTTTTAGGTCTATGTCAACCTTGACCCTGACCCAGTGTCCAGATTTCAGGATCTCATAGTTTCTGGATGTTGGTCTTTGAAAAAGTTAATTCCCGCTTCCGAGTTGGCTGTTTCAAGTTCCGAAGTCATGATTCCTAAATTATATTTAATATAGGCCATCTCCTATAGGTAAAGGTTTTAATGGGAATTTAATTCTCCTATGAAATCCTCCTTAGAAGATTGTGCCCTAATTTCATATATAAGGGAGTTTTTATCCTCTCATTTTGTCTAAGTCTTCGATCCAAACCTAAGCATCATTGAGAAATTGAGAAGCATTATCAAGAAAAGTTCAAGCAAGCTAAAGATAAAGATTTGAAGCAATCATCTATCCATGCTCAAGCATTCATTTTCATCAAGGAGATCCATTGGAGGCCATTGAGCTACATAAGTGCCCTTTTTGGTGATCTCTTCATCCACCTTCTTCCAAGCCTCTTCCTATTCAAGAACCCATTCAATATTTGGTGTTGGAGATCTACAAGAAATTTATTGAAGACATACTACATTCTACATTCTAGATCCATTTGGTGCATACATACTTGTGGATCCACGAATTCAAATCCACCACAAGGACTTTTACAAGCAAGGTGAATTTATGAATTTACTTTGTTTTACTTACGCAATTTCAATTATACTTTGAGGTTAATTCCAAAACTGGGGTTTAACAAAGGCAAACCCCTCCCCCCAACAAAAAAATCTCTTTTTATTGTAGATACAGGTTCGGGACTATGGATTTGAACTCAGATCTGGATACCCTTTTCAGCGAACTATTAGGATCTGAAAATAGATTTTCTATCGAGGAAGCGCAGGTCAGGGTCAAGATTATGGGGTCAGCAGTGACATTTGTGGGTCAAGGTTGACCTTTTTCACAAGACTGTGTCAAATTGGAAATTTTTTTTTGGGTTTTGTTCATCTCTGTGTTTTTGTTCTGGGTCATACTTCAGATTTTCCAAAAACAGAGTAGAGACCTCAGAAAACAACATTCTTCAGATCTGCAATTCTTTAAGGTTAGTACTTACTTTCATCCTTTTCAATTACTATAATATATCATATCTCGTTAATCATAAAATAGAATTTAAGATCTTCTTCTTTGCTCTCATATCCAAATGGTTGATTCATTTGTGCATTGATCCTGCTTTTGGGTTAATCAACTTGGATCTTTCATTTGTACATTTGGGGATAAAAGAGGAACATCTTATCTTCCTTCCCCCTATATGCTTAATCACATAAAAATACATAAATTACAATTAAATGTAAAGATTAAGAAAATACAACACATCTCAAACCTAATCAATAAACCAAATTCAAATAAACAAACCCCTAATTTTCTTCCTATACATTTTGGTGAACCCTTGATAGACAACTCTTTCTTTTTGGTGTTAGATTTACATGTTTATGCTAGATCTGATGACATGTAACTGATTAAATGTTTGACTATATTAAGTTGAAGATGATTCAAGACATTAAATCAGTTAATGGTTTGTATTGTCATTGATGTCAACTTGATATCATCTGTATGGTCATATACATAATGCCAAAGACTTCAGAGAATCAATGGAACAGAGGTTATGCTTTCAACAATGCATAAAACTCAAGTATTCACCAAGTGATAGACTACACCGGTGGAGTGCACACCATCAGTAAAGATAGAGATAAAGTCACAGTGATACTCGACGAGCAGAAGACAGTGTTTCCCAATGAAGCAGAATCACAGGATGCCCGACGAGCTAAAAATAGTGTTGCCCGACGAGAAAGATCCAATGATGCCCGACGGATGGAGATCCTGAAGCTAACTAAAGTTGTACTGATGGAACTGGCAGTTGTCACCCACGATGAACTGCAGAATTGACCGACAGAACAGAGAGATCAAAAAATGACAAAATATCTAGCTGACAGAGCTTAAGGATAGACTTAACTGGTTGTTTGATTTGTTTTATTCGACCATAGTTAAGTAAGTGATTTAAAGATGATTTATACAGCTGGCAAGAAGATAAATATGAGATAAATCAGGAGTTAAAGCCATAAATCAATTTGGATGGATTATTTTTTATGCCAAGAATCAAGAACCAAGAATTAAGGAATATCATGTCTATATAAGAGACAAGCATAATTCACTTCTGGAAGCAATCAGATACACGGGGGAGTGAACTGATAGAAGATGCTAAAGAGAAATTGATGAAGGTTAAACTTCATGCAGTCCTGATCAATCAAGCTAAGGGAGAGCTAAAGAATTATGTAGACACTGACGAACAAAAAAGCATAGTATCATAGAGAAGAAAGAGTTAAGTTCAAAGGAATTGAATTGATACATTGATCATAAAGATATTGTAAGTAAATAGATCTGAATATCTGCAATTCAGTTGCATTAGAAATAGGTCATTTTGTTTCAGTTTAACCATTGAAGCATTAAGTCTCTTAACAGAGCAGGACTTAACAGTCTTTTGTAATTGAGGTATATCCTAATAGATTACTAGAAGGTTGACTCATGATAGTAGCACCGGTCTTACCTAAAGCCTATTGACAGTCTAAGAAGGAGGCTGATTTAAGGATGGTAGTAAGATTTGCATAAAGCCTATTAACAGTCATGAGACTGATTCAAGGATGGTAGCGTAGATGCCAGATACTAAGTGATAACCTATGTATAAAAATCCTCTAACAAGGTCGCACTTAACCATGTGTTTGTAACCTTTAACAGGGTTCGCTCCTAACAGGGCTCACTTCAGAAGAGTGAGAATTTGGGGTACCGGTCCCAGTGGTTTTTCCCTTAACAGGGTTTCCACGTTAAAATCCTTGTGTTATATGTGTATGGTTTATTACTTTATTGTTTTACATTCTACATATGCATTTATGGATTGATTGGTATACTCTGCATATTTACTGAGTATCGATAAATATAGTTTACTACTTATTGGTTATCAAAGAGAATAAGGACAAACAAGGTAAACCGACAGACAGTTATTTGTTTCAATTATTTTAAAGACATACATCTTGTAGGGACTTAATAATTGGAGAAGTATTGATTGGTGGATTAAAGTTTAAATTGGATAAATTTTTGAGGCCACTGATTCACCCCCCCCTCTCAGTTATTACTAACAAGATCTTGCATGTTATTTCAAGTACATTTAAAATTAATAAATCAAAATCTTGTGTTAGTTCATTTGCATTGCATTGGTGTATGAGTTTTACCACTTCTAGTCCTACTTATAGTATCCCAGTTAGAAGAAGCCATAGACTTATGGGTTCCTTTGATCCGGAGTCCTCCTTTCCTTTCCTTAGGATCCCGGATGATAATTTGATAACTCACGATTCCAATCCTTCTATGGAGCATAACGCTTCTCACTCATCTCATGATGAGGATGATGCCTTAAGAGTTCCTCCTGAACAAGTGCAAAAATCTCAACCGAACTTGATAAAATGGAAAATTGGCTTATCCAAGAAAACCATAATCAAGATTCTATCCAAGCTATAGAGGCTCTTAAGAAATTCCTCAGTGACAATGATCAAGGTGTTAACTTCTTGCGTGGTCTTACTCATCTTGTGCATTCAAATGTTAAACCTATAGCTCAAGAGGCTCAAGATCTAGGATTTACTCCTCTTATCACTAGCATAGGACCTTATTCTATTCCTTTACCTAGCATTCCTACTTATACTCCTCCTTTGATGACTACATCTATCCCAATTTCATCTATTCATGTGAGTGCACCACCGGTATCTCTACCTACCTCACAACCTTCATATCATAGTGTACCTTTTACTTATTCTAATCCTCTTCCAACTGTGGTTCCTAATGTTCCACCGGTTGTGTCTTCTATTCCGGCTGCTTCCTACAATTTTCCTAGTGTTCCTAACATTTCTATTCCACCTGTTTCCTGTAATGATTCCAAAATTATTAGTTTGGCTCAAACCGTGTCATCTTCACGACAACAACTTTCATCCTTAACCCAATCCAAGTTTATCATTCCTACATGTGACATGGGTAGTCCTTTATCCTTAGACATCATTCATGCTAGTCTCCCTCAACAAGCCGATATGCCTCATCTTGAGAATTACAATGGTAAAGGCGATCCTGTCACTCATGTTATAACATTTCAAATCCTTTGTAGTGATTATGCTCATGACCATAGGATTTTAGCTAAATTGTTTGCTATAAATTTTCGTGATAAGGCTTTGCAATGGTATTGTTCTTTACCTCCTTATTCAATTGATTCTTTTCCTAAACTTGCTAATACCTTTATCCAACAATTTCAAAATAACATTGGTCCACAAGTGTCCTTATCTGATTTAATGCAGTGTAAACAAAACATTAAGGAAAAGTTGACTGATTTCATTGGTAGATTTAAGCATCTGTATGCTCAGATTTCTTATCCTATTCGTGATATTGATATTCAACACATGGTTATTTCAAATTTACAAAAGGATATTAGAGATAAGATTCTGCTTAATGAATTTACCTATTTTCAACAACTTTGTGCAACACTTCACCATTATCAGTTACAAGTGAGTTAATTTGAGAGAAACACTCTAATGGCTCCTATTCTAGTTGATAAGAGTGACACTGCTCCTAATCCTAATAAGTTTCAGAAACCTAACAACTATGTCAAGATTAATAAACAGACGAATGCGGTTGCTGATCAAGTTGCTATTACATCCAATAATGCCACTTTACATCCACTGCTTTCCATATGAATTGTACGTTTACTCCTCTCTCTAAAACTTTGCATTCTATAATGAGTAGGTTTTTAAGTTCTAATATGATTACCTTGCCTCCTATTTGACCTCTTCTCCCTACTACGATAGCATCAAAATCATTTGATTCTAAATTTTTTTGTCAATACCATCACCAAAATGGCCATGATACTGCAAAATGTTATTCTCTAAAGCATAAAATTCAAGATTTAATTGATTCTAAGGCTTTGTCTATTGATAATTTTTATGGTAGTGGGAATAAATTTGTTTATCCTCCTAATCAAAACCTTCAAATCTATGCAAATCCTTTACCTACACATGATACTAATACCATAGCTCAACCATCTTCTGTGGATATTGTCTACGATTCAAAGATGGATGATCTTAATCACATTGTTAATCATGTGGAGAGTGTTGTTTCATCTCAACCTACTGTTCAAGATCCTTCACCTCTACTTCAACTCCCAGTTCCACCTAAACCTCAAAAACAAACTAAGGATAAGCGACCCTGGGAAATTTTAATCACCTTTGATGATTTTGAAATGATTAAGGCTCCTGATGGTCCCCTTTATATCTATGCTAGGATTGCTAAGATACCTACTCATGGTTGTCTTGTTTATCCCACATCTTTAATAAATGTCATTATTGAGGAAAATCTTTTTATGAAAAACTTACAACATGATTGCTATGATCCATCTGATGCATGGATCCAAACTTGTAATGGTTTTCTTTATCCTGCACTTGGTTCTATCAACTTACCTGTTGAACTTTGTGGTAAATTTGTAGATACTACCTTCATTGTTATTCCTACTTTTGATCAATTTCAAATCAAATTTGGTTTACCTTGGATAACTACTATGCATGCTATCTCTTCTCCTATTCATAAATGTCTTAAGCTCATTCATAATGGAGAATTAAAAATGATTAATCATAGTTTGTATCAACCTTCTAGTCCTAGAGATTGTGCTACTCTTTATTTCTTTTGGCCTTCATTACCTAACTCATGTCCTCCTCGCCCTGATCATCTCTTTCGCTCATACCAAGCTTACAAACATTGTAAAATTGCTGAGTTAAGCATGCCTCGGATAGATTTAAATCACGGTCTTTTGCCTACTCCTTCCATACCTCCTTTATCCATTACTTCTAATTCTAATAATCAAACTTCTACTGTTTCATTACAACCCATTAAAAATCCTCCTATAGAACCTGTGAAGGAATCTGTGGTCATTCCTCCTGGTTCCCAAAATATGTTAAACAAAGCAAAATGCAACAAATCTGCTAATAAATGTCGTAAGAAGTGTAGAGCTAATTCCAGGGCCTGTGCTTCTCTTCTTTGAAACTCTTTACCTACTTTTGACCAACCTATGCCTGATGTGTCAAAAGAAGTCAATATTCATAATGATGTTAAGATGAATGAGTATGATGATCCTATTTGCATCTTATATCCCATTTCAATTAATCTTGATGAGGAAGACACTTTAGATGATCCTATTGATCTAAGTGATGAATATGAGACCATTGACCTTGAAACTGACTTACCTCATATGCTTTCAACTCAATTGACAATTACACCTAGTATCAAGCAACACGATTTTCAAGAGGATCCTTGTTTGGAACTAGATATCATTCTTGTTGTATTGGATATAGTCCCTCTTGCGAGTTTCCCACCTTCCCTAACTGATATAAACCAAGATAGGGAGAGTAGGCGATGCGCCTGATTGGCCTATCCTTCATGGTAGCCCTTTTTGTGTTTGCATGTTGTATTGTGCTTCTCCCGTAATGTGTTTTCTAAATGTTTGTTAGACTCTTTTATATGATCCTTGTTACTTTCTTGGTGCAAGGTGATAAAAGAATCAAACCTATTGTTCAATTCCTCTATATGTATCTTTATTCTTCTATATGTTGTTTTTATGTTATGTTGTACTTGTGCTATTGTTCGTAAATGTTTCCCTTGTAAAATCTACTTGGATCTACGACATGGTAGCACTAATTCTTTTTGGTCTCCATGGTGTGGTCCGAAAAGACTCTTCTTCGTAACTCTTGAGTTTTATTTCCTCCATTGTGATTGTAGTTCTACTTTCTTTAGGGAATGATGTCACTTCATTTGCAATAATATAATATCTATATATGTACATGTTATCTTATGATCATACTGACCCCACAGTAGGTAGATCCATTCTGTGTTCTTTTGTATGTTTATGTTTATTTCCCTTGATTTTTCTTCATTCGGGGGCATTTCATAGTGGAAACGTAATCCGTAGAGTTGTTTATGTTTTCGTTAAAACCATTGCTCCTATTAAAGTGTTAGCAATGACTTTAACATGGGGGCATACGCTCTACTCACTTTTTGCACACACGTAAACATTCAAAATTTAAAACTTTTTCCCTTTATGGATTAAAAACTAATCCTTAAAGCATGGACATTTTACTTTTTAGGATCTCTTGATCCCTCTAGTTTAAATTTACACGGGTCTCTTGATCTTCTAGTTTTCAACATCTTGATCCCTTAAGGTCAGAAGGTGTCCTTAAGAATAGATCTCCCTGATGGGTTGACTAGTGAGTAGCCACATTCACTAGGCGGTTCAACTCCATCTTTCCAGTTATGATGTTTACTTGTGTGGTTCACAATGGGATATAAGTTCTCACTGGGCAAGATAATCACACCCTCTCTCTCTCTCCTTAACTAGTGATGTCTCTTTTATCATGATCTTAGGGTTGAAAAAGACTTAAGTCCCTCGGGGGCTTGAGGATTTCTTTGTCCCTTTTTTATTCCAATAAGATGGTTTGTTCTTTATGATTTCCTTTACCAAGAGTTTGTGTTGAGTCTGTACTCTTGCTAAAGTGGGGGCTAAATGTATAGTCAAAAAATGGAAGCACTTCCATGGTAGAATTATTTATCCTTTCAAGTAAGTGGTTTGGGGTCATGTCAAGTGCCTTGAATGGGTTCTTGATTTAGACCTGGCTTTCCCCCTGTTCTGCCCCATTTTCCACCTCTCTCCAACCATTTTTTTGGCATTCTAGACTGCAGATTAGAGATCTTTGACCTCAGGGTCAAGGTCGACCTTTTAGGTCTATTTCAACCTTGACCTTGACCTAGGTCAAGGTCGACCTCACCCCTAACCTAGGTCAAGGTTGACCTCGACCTTGACCCAGGGTCCAGATTTCAGGATCTCACAGTTTCTGAATGTCGGTCCTTGAAAAAGTTAATTCCCGCTTCCGGGTCGGCTGTTTTGGGTTCCAAAGCGATTATTCCTAAATTATATTTAATATAGGTCCTCTCCTAGGGGTAAATGATTTAATTGGAATTTAATTATCCTATGTCGGCCTCCTTAGAAGATTGTGCCCTAATTTCATATAAAAGAGAGTTTTTATCCTCTCATTTTCTCTAAGTCTTCAATCCAAACCTAAGCATCATTGAGTAATTAAGATGCATTATCAAGAGAAGTTCAAGCAAGCTAAAGAGAAAGATTTGAGGCAAGCATCTATCCATCCTCAAGCATTCAAGCATTAATTTTCATCAAGGAGATCCATTGGAGGCCATTAAAGGATTCAAGCTACATAAGTGCCCTTTTTGGTGATCTCTTCATCCACCTTCTTCCAAGCCTCTTCCTATTCAAAAATCCATTCAAGATTTGGTGTTGGAGATCTACAAGAAATTTATTGAAGACATCCTACATTCTATATTCTAGATCCATTTGGCGCATACATACTTGTGGATCCACGGATTCAAATCTACCACAAGGACTTTTATAAGCAAGGTGAATTTATGCATTTACTTTGTTTTACTTATGCAATTTCAATTATAATTTGAGTTTAATTCCAAAACTGGGGTTTGACCAAGGCAAACCCCTCCCCCCAAAAAACAAATCTATTTTTCTTGCAGATACAGGTTTGGGACTGTGGATTTGAACTCAGATCTAGATACCCTTTTCAGCGAGCTATCGAGATCTGAAAATAGATTTTCTGTCGAGGTAGCACAGGTCAGGGTCAAGATTATTGGGTCAGTAGTGACATTTGTGGGTCAAGGTTGACCTTTTTCACAAGACTGTGTCAGATTGGAAAAATATTTTTGGGTTTTGTTTGTCTCTGTGTTTTTGTTTTGAGTCATACTTCAGATTTTCCAGAAATAGAGTATAGACCTTAGAAAACAACATTCTTCAGATCTACAATTCTTTAAGGTTAGTACTTACTCTCATCCTTTTCAATTACTGTAATATATCATGTCCCGTTAATCATAAAACAAAATTTAAGATCTTCTTCTTTGCTCTCATATCCAAATGGTTGATTCATTTGTGCATTAATCCTTCTTTTGGGTTAATCAACTTGGATCTTTCATTTTGTACATTTGGGGATAAAAGAGGAACATCTTATCTTCCTTCCCCCTATATGATTAATCACACAATAATATATAAATTACAATTAAATGTAAAGGTTAAGAAAATATAACACATCTCAAACCTAATCAATAAACCAAATTCAAATAAACAAACCCCTAATTTTGTTCCTATACACTTGCATCTGGGCGGTCGTCTTCGCTCTCCAAATTTCGTGCTCAAGGTCCTTAAACTTATGAACTCCAGTTCTTTGAGGTCCAAATATTAAATATTATTATTAATATACTAGTTATGTATATAAATTCTAAACTAATAATAATTTATTTATACTAGTTAGGTATATAAATTGTGATACTGTAATCATGATTTGACTATGTAGGATTCCCATGCTTCATAAGTAGTAGTGCACAAGATTAAACCATCTCTCAAGAGAATGAGTGTAACACTTAGAGATCATTGCGTCTAATAGGTGCATCACCTATACCTACTCAGGTCTCCATCTGATTGCATAAATGTGTTAGGCACAATCCAATTACCTTTCTGGTCCTCAGGGTCCCAAAGCATGAAGAAACAACTACATTTATTGTCAACCCAAATTCAGAAGGGTTACTTGTATTCAAACTGGCCTATTTCTTGTAGCCCTTTAACAATACATTTTTGGGAATAACTTGAAATATTCCCAAACAAACACATTTTTCATTTGCTTTCTTCTCCAAACTTCACCATTACACCTTACATTATCATTAGGATTAGGGTTCAACATTTAGAATTAATGTTTAATATTTATGATTAGGATTAGGATTAAGGGATATAGTTGATATTTAGGGATACGATTAAGATTTAGGGTTAGGGATGTGGATGATATTTAGGCATTAGAATAGAAACTAATAATACTTATTTAATTATTAACAAAAAATTATATAAATACATTTAAATTACAAATTATCTTTACCTATGATTAATGTTCATCAATTCATAAGTTGAAAATACTTAAAATGAAAATTAATTATTGTTTAATTTATGAGGGTTCAACATTTAGAATTAATGTTTAATATTTATGATTATGATTAAGATTAAAGGATATGGTTGATATTTAGGGTTACGATTAGGATTTAGGGTCAGGGATATGGATATGGATGATATTTAGGGATTAGAATAGAAATTGATAATACTTATTTAATTATTAATAAGAAAATTATACAAATACTTATTTAATTATCAATAAAAAATTTATAAAAATACATTTAAGTTACAATATGTCTTTACCTATGATTAATGTTCATCGATTCATAAGTTGAAAATAGTTAAAATGAATATTAAATATTTGTTTAATTTATGAAATGTACATGTGACGTTGCGTGAAGAAATAATAAACTCTACACAAATAAGACTTAACTAGTACACAAGGATGCACACATTTTGTCAATAAATCTGATGAATGATTTTTAAAATTTATAATATCCTAAACCCTAAACCTAAATACTACCTGTAACTAATGATAACCTATATGCATTGATACATTGTTAAGGTTTTTAGATAACATAATTATACCCTACATACTAGTTAATGCCTTGATTTAATAATAATATCTAGATCCTTATAGGGTATATACAATTATATTGGGTTTATTGATCTATCATTTTAATCAATAGACAATTAAAACTTAATTAAGGTTGCATGTACCCTGTTGACTTCTAATACATTAATAAGGATTTCTTTAGGGTATAATATGAGTACCTAAGGGCACTTATAGAAACCTATATAATATGCATATGGTGTAATGCATGTAATTAACTAAATGTACCTTATATGATCTTATGTGGACTAATGCATATAATTAACTAAATGTACCTTATTTAAAGGTAACCCTAATACCAAATATGTGCACATGGACATATTAGTTTAACTATAAGTCATATTCATTAACCCTAAGGTATTTATTAATTATACCTATTAGTTCACTAATGTAAATTAGTATTGCTTTGATCCATTGATCTATAATTAAGGTTTGGGTACATGAAAATCTATTGATGTAAAATGAGTAATATAAGGTACATTTAGTTAATTTGTTATGTCATATGTAATACATTTTTATTCATCCATATTCGTACATCCATATTATCTGCATTACATATACATTCATATATATAGAAATCACAATGCATTTGATCATATTAGACATCATCATTTTCATCCATCATAAACATCATAAGCATCCATTGTAAACATACATCATAGGAATCATATGCATAACATAACATAACTCGTTAGGTGCATCATACATCATAATAGGAACTCATACATCATAATAGGTGCACCATACATCATACATTACATAACATCCATCCTGCATCATTACACATGTTAGCACATCATATCATAATAAATCATAAGAATATTACACATCCTACATACACAACACATTAGAATCATCATAAACATGTTGTAATCCATCACATATGCATCATAAATCACCATCCATCACATAAATAATAAACATTCCATATTCCATCAATAAACACATCATATGAGTTTGTTGCCAAAAATCATGCCTCGCCTCATATATATCAAAAAAACAATGTATCAATCATAATACAAAATCCTCAAAGGTTAAAAAAATGTCACAAAAAATGAGGGCTAGCCAATACTCTCTCTGTCTCCATCTCCTGGAGGTGGCATGGTGCTACTACTCCATCATCATCATCATCATCATCATCATCGTCGTCATCGTCGTCGTCATCATCGTCGTCTTCGTCATTGTCATCGTCGTCGTCATCATCATCGTCATTGTCACCCGTCACCATCATCATCGTCGTCATCATCATCATCATCATCATCATCATCATCATCATCATCATCATCATCATCGTCATCGTCATCATCGTCGTCGTCATCGTCGTCGTCGTCATTGTCGTCGTCGTCATCGTCATCGTCATCGTCATCGTCATCGTCCTCGTCATCGTCATCGTCATCGTCATCGTCATCGTCATCGTCATCGTCATCGTCATCGTCATCGTCATCGTCATCGTCATCGTCATCGTCATCGTCATCGTCATCGTCATCGTCATCGTCATCGTCAT